>CAEGAF010062082.1:0-18670 GCA_903067075.1 Micropoecilia bifurca
ACAGACAGACAGACAGACAGACAGACAGACAGACAGACAGACAGACAGACAGACAGACAGACAGACAGACAGACAGAAAATTACACCGATGTCTGTATGTGGAGCATAGCAACAAATAATTTTCACATGGTACTTCAGCCTCATATGAAAGCACATCTAATTCAATGAAAGCGACTATAAATAAAAAAGAAAAACTGCCTTAGGCAGAGAAGTGATATAAATTAACACTCTCTTTTTTAAAAATGTTCTAACATTTAAACCTTCTTGCGATAATTCTCTGTCTACTTTTAGGGTTTCTATGGATACCGATGTCAGCTGATGCATTTTAGTTGTAGGTGCTTAAATGTCCTTATTGATGGTTCAATTAGATAAATTTTACCTTTGATATTCGCTAAAGCACAATTTCAAAGCCGAATAAAATAAGTGCTTAAAGTAAACAATCAGATTTTTTTTCTAAATCATGTTTAAGCTAAATATTCTGAAGTCTTCACTTTGTTGTTGGGGTTAGCATTGTCAGGCAGAGAGTTTCCACTTTTGTTTGGAGTCTTTTGTATTTGGAGTTGGCACACACTGGAAGAAATAGCAAATAGCATAGATTTTATTATTTATTTCTCAGAACTTAGGATTTTTTCCACCATTTAAAAATGTGAACAACCTCAGGAAGAGCCCCAAACATTCATAGGTACATACCCAACACATCCCAGAAACACAAAGCAGGAAAAGACGTGAGAAAATACTGATCATCTTATTCAGCAATAAATATTTTAATTTCTGCTTACTGTTCAGATCTACTATTTGGGATAAGAAACAAGTGTGAACTGAAATCCGTCATTTTTAGTAGTACAAGAATTTGTCCAGTCAAGAAGCAAAATCAGTTCAGAGGAACTATATTTCAGTATTTTATCTCAATCCAGGTCTCACTACTTCATATAAGCTATAGCAGTTTTTATGCTGATAATGCCCCCTAACATGTAATTGTTAAATAACTCTAAAATAGCCCCTTTGTTTAGCAGTAATTGGAAGCTCTAAAGCAGATGGCAAATTTGGCAATTGGGAATTTGGCCAAAATATTCCCACAGCAAACAGAAATGATCTGTATGTCATTTGTAACTCTGTCACATTTACTTTTATTCTGTATACCCAAAATTCAGCCAGATAAAACATATGAAAATGGACGGGGCTTCTTTGTAACCAAGTTCTTTCAGCTGATCCGTCAAGAATAATATTAGTCAATATATTAGATTTCTTTCCAATCTAAATGTAATTGGTAAATGGTTTCCATTTGTATATCGCTTTAGTCACCTGATAGATTTACACAACACCAAGTCAGACAGGGCTGTATTGCACCTTTCAATTTTACAAGACTTTGCGTTTCAAGAATTCACTACACTTGCTGCCCTTGCCTTCAAACTAAACTTTAAACATTAACAGGGCTACCGACTGCAAAATAAGTTAAAAAATAGACTCAGTCCCATTTAGATATTTTTGTGTGATGTGTTTAGTTTGGCTGCCAAGAAACTCTTTCGAAATGAAGAATGAAATCTTCTGTTAGAAGAAAGAAGCAATAATAGCATTGTCATAGATTGTAGTATATGATCACACAGCATAATATGTTATCTCTGCACTATTGAACTAATCTCCCAAAGATTAAGGTTGGAAGTTTTCTACACAGTCAACATTTTTCCTAAATGAAAACCTGTTATGGGTGTTGAAGGTTCTTTATTAAAAGTCCCATACTTTGTCCCAGAAGGTGCCTCAACTTCTTAAAACCCATCATCCCTTATTGTAACAGCTTGATAAATCAAGGCACCTAATCAGTACATAAATATTCATGAGTTCTGCTCAGAGTGCTGTTAAAGGTGTTACTCTTCACAATATCTTGGCACATAGCCTTCAGTGTCCCACAAATCCAACAGCTGAATGGTAAAGTGTAGAAAAGTGTGGAAGTGGAGTGTGTGGCTGAGTTCACCTTCTTTAGCATTTAGAGCAAATTCTTCCCAGAGGGCCACCCAAAACTTAGTTAAAAAAAAAGCGCCGTTTGTACTTTTCTCCCATTCATTTCTAAGATTGAAATATGAGGTGTCAAAACATGAACAGTTATGGAAAACCATAAATTTGCGACCAATTTGGGCAAGGGAATGAGCTTGTCAGCTTTCTGAGATGTATGCGTTTTCAATTTAGCGTCTCTTAATGCCTGCCAGCTTCTCTCGCCATACCGTTAAACTGCCATTTCTGCTCCCACTAATTGAACACTCCCTCCATTCGTGGCCCGGACCATCATGTATTGCTCATCTATCATTGTTTGTTGGGAGCCAGTGTGGTTGTCCTTTACACTGACTTTGAGAAAGCACTTCATCTTATTTGTTTGTTCCTTGACGTGGGAATGATGCACTCGACCAGACTGGCCATTTAGATGCTGGGTACTGTTCAAGAAAAGCTTCCCTCACTGTATTGAGCGGCCCAAAGCCTTGGCTTTGTAAACGGCTTACGTGCTGAGATCATTTATCATTGGTAAACTAAAACTATTTACCATTGGCATTCAATTAACTTAAAAGATATGCGGCAGAAACAGCATTTAGAGTGGTAAAGACCGGCAATCCATAAAGGACCAGAAAAAGGCTCATTTCTCCGCAGTGACTCATATTCCAGGGATGCTGTGAGACACAGACTAATTCATCTAATGCCAGTGCTTGTGAGTTAAAAGCATTTCAGACGGTTCATGTCAATTTCATACATATAGCACTACAAACAGACAAAAGTTGCATCAGTGCTGCAGAACAATGATTCAACAAAACCATGTGAAAGGTTTCTTATTGTTTTAATAGTCTCGTAAAACAATAAGAAAACAAAGGATGAAATCAATGAAAACATAACAATTTAACAAGGAAGTGAGGTCATTGCGTAAGACTAATAAAATTTTGGTGGTAAAAATGAGTTTTCAAGCTTCACCTGGATCGGATTCATTGAATAAAGTGCGTTTGTTTTTAGGCTCTGAGGATTTCTAACATGGAAGTTGGAAATAGATGAAAGCTGTCGGTTTGGGCACTGCGGAGAAGGTTCAATACCCAAAATAAAACAAAGAAATAAAACAAAGTGCAGCCAGTTGCCTTCATAAGTTGCAGAACTGGTAAAAGTCATTCCTCTCAATCGATCAACTGGAAAGGGAACATGTTCAGCACAGTCACAAACTAAAACATACCCAGCCATCTAAGCTGACTGGCTGGACAAAAAAATGTTAACTCCAGAGGAGCTGCAGACCTTGGGTGAGAGAATCTTGACAGTACAAACATGATCTGGAAATCCCAAAAGTCTTTGTTGTTGTTGAAGAATGGCAAGAAGAAAGTGATTCTAGAAATAAAGTTTTTGAAAGTCCTATTTGCCACAAGGCACAACTGGGACATAGTCAATATGACAGAAAGTTCTCTGGCCAAATGAGACCAAGGTTGGTGGCAGAATCACTCTGAGCCCCACATGGTGAAACGTGTTGACAGCAGCATCATGTGCAAATATTCTTCTTTAGTAGGGAGAAGAAAGCTGATCCGTTACTGGTAAAATGAATAAAAGGTTCCAACAGAGCATTAAACATTAAATATAAAACATAGGAAATGATCTTGAAAAGGTATATCCATTTGATTAAATGGTCAAAGTACAGTCCTAAAAGTAAATACGGAAATGTGAAAATTGTTGTTCACAGATGGAGTTAGCTTCATCTGTGAACAACAGATGAAGCTAACTTCATCTGTTGTTCACAGAGGAGCGGCACTGAAGGCTGAAGGAAAATGTATGTCTGCAGATAGATTTGCAAACATGATAGAGACATTTACCAAAAGATCAGGGTCAGAAAGTTCAAATGCATTTTAGACAGTATTTGTAAAACAAACCAAGGAACATGACCATTTTCAGAAGGTGTCACTCATGATTAATGACTTCTGCCACAATTTTACTATTTTTTGTTTTATATATGCACAGATGTTAATGAGCATTTTCCTTTTTTGAAAAATCATAAAATATTAGTCTTAATTTAAGAGGAAAAAGAGGCACAGAACTAAACATGCATTTGGTAAATCTGGCAACTTGGCTGTACCAGCACTAAGGGGCTTCATACTTAACATCTACAATCTCCTGCAGAAACAGAATAAACAGCTTTTTCCCTCCTTTTACACGCTAGGTGAAAATTACTTGCAGAGACCCTTCAAGATTTAAACACAGAGCAAGTTTTGTTGAGAATTACCCCATTTTCATATTCAACTTACAGCATTTTAAATTGTCTAAAAAAAGGACAGTTTATCCAAATACCAAGTCATTATGTTGTTCGAATAGCAATTCAGTTGATTTTCAGTGTGATTGGCATCTGAGCGTGGCATTTAGAAATAGTCCTGCAGCTTAAAATACACCCACCAAACTCAGCATTCAATGCCCCTGCATCAAGGTCACCATTTCGATCACAGTTGTAGCTGCAGGGTTATAGTGGAGAGAAAATCAAGTTATTCTTTGCTTAGTCTGTTCATGTATATCTGATGAGATTCATTGTTGCCAACCTTGGACAACACTACTTTTTATCCTGACAGTTTATCCTCTCCCCTCCAGGAGAAGCTGTGAAGGAGGAGCAAGCTTTAATCAAAACTGCAGAGTAGCTCTTTGCAAGATCCAAACATTTCTCTGAGGAACACAAGGCTGAGACAGTGGAGAGGTGACCTCAGATAAAACTAACCCCACCTCTGACCACTTAGTCGCTAAGGGCAGTGAAGCTGCAGCCAGACCGAGATGCATGAAGGAAAAAAACAAAAACAGGACTTAACTTCAAGGACAACGCCAACAGTGGAGTAAAGTCAACGGGAACATCGCTGCAGGATTTAAGCGGCATGTGTTGAATTGCAACCGCTCTGTTGTTGTGTATTTTATCATTAGCAGTCATGTATTGAATATTAAAACAGACTGACAGGGCTACTGGCAAACATAACAGCTTTAACAGTTACTCCAACGGGACATTTTAAAAACTCCAGAGTGATAGACATGAAGTGAGTCATGCAGCCAAACCGAGGTGATTAAGTTGTAATTATATCAATGTTAACCAGGAAGGGCATGGGTGTTGACTTTTTCTTTTCTTTTACGTTTCCTTTCTTTAAAGTTAATAGTCAAGCCAGATTTGTGCAAACACAACTACTTTTGAAATATTTTGCTTTCTTGTTTATTTTCAGCTGCAGGTATTGAACTTTAAACATCAAAATTAGATGGATTTAAAAAATTTTACAATTTTACTTTTTCAAGCAACAGGTAAAAGTATGAGAAGAAAATGTGTCACCATTTTCAGTTTACAGTAAATATCAAATTCTTCCAGCTTGTTTTTTTTTTATTTTTTATTTTTTTGCTTTTTTGTTAAACTCTCAAACTTAAACTTTCCCCAAAGAGGAACCATCAGAAAGGTTCATCAAATAAGGAACACAAATATCAAACGTTGTGTTTTTATTATTATTTGAAGTTTTTTTTTCTCTCATTCATGAAAGAAAAAAAAATCTAGAATTTCTTGTAGCTTAATTAATTTCCATTTCAGTTAGTTAATCTTCTTTTGCCATTTCAGAAGCAGTTTTAAGTTGTGTTTATAAACTTGATGTTACATTATTATTGCGTATCCTCAGAAACAAGCTCATATGGGAAAACTTAGATGGTTTCAATCAACTCAAAAGAAAATCCCAAAGGAAAGCGTATTGGAGGCGTCTAAAGAAAAATGGAAGTCTAAGATCTATCTATCAATAAAAGGCTATTAAATTCATTAAGCCTTTTAACATCTGTACTCCTCAAAATTGTTTAAAAACTTCAAAGACCAGACGACTCTCTAGTTGCTGAGCTATAACTCTAAAACCATTGTTTTGTGTAAAACCTTTGTTCTTTATCTAGCCAGATGGGCATTCTGTGATTTTGAACATCCTCATTAATTTTCCTTTTGGATTCCCAAATTGCACTGGGACAGAATAGTTAGCATAAAACTGTACTGGAAGGTTAACGATGGGCTACAATTACATGCATGGAGAATGTGCAGAGCCCCATTTAAAGCCTCATTTAGTCTGCGGTGAGAATCCGATCGTCTCTCACCATGAGAACCAGTTGCTCTGTTGCTTTGGGATGGATACAGCAGATGATAAAATACCCCAGTGCACTGCACACCGATGGGTTTACCATACACAGATGGAGAGATCTGCCAGTAAACCAGCAGGAAATTAAAAGGGGTAAAACTCATTTACAGGCCACCTCCTGCCTCTTGGTCTGAACATCAAGTTACTTTCTATTGAAGGGACATAATTATTTGTATTCTGTGTGAGTTAATTGTGTTTAAAAATAGGTACTCACCTTGTAAAATAAGCTAAATTCAGAAATTGCACACTTACTTGTGTTGTAGAAATTTAATTAAACACACACACGAAGCAGAAATTCCTAAAACTCGACGCATGGCATTGCAGTCTGATTTACAAATACAAAATATTTATCATATTCTTGGAAAAAATAACTTTCCAAGAAAATCAAGTAGGTACCATTGAGGTTACCATTAGTTTCCATTTGTAGCATTGTGTTAGTTTAGTGCCACACACAATACAAGGCTATGCTAAAAAAATGACACAAAAACAAAAAAAAACATGATATAAAACCTTATTGAACATTAGTCTACCTTACTTGAATTGATTATTCTCTCTTATTTCCTAGTTTGGAGAGTGAGCAATAGAAATGACCCTTTGCATCAAATCATATTAATGCTACAGGGAAACAAGAAGTCATAGATCGTTAATATTCTTTGGCATGTGGAGTTTCTCTGCATCACAAGTTCATTGAACATGATGACAATTATGTATCTTAAACTTAAACCTCTTAGACATTTTAAATCAGAAATGTTTCCTAAAACAAACAAAAAAAAACCATAAAAACATGTGAGGTCATCCAAGTCCACAGACCTTAATCCTTTTAAAAATCAGTGAGGTGAACAGAAGAAAGAGTACATGAGTGAAAACCTGTAACTCTGGGTGATTTTAATTGAATGTGCAAAGAGGAACGGTCAAAGATCCTCCTCTCTGTAACAAGAAACACTGTGAAATGTTAGAGGACATGAGTAAGTGCTTTCCTTTTGGCAACTTGGAGTTGTTCAAAGTGCTAAGTGTAAGGATGTGTGACACAAGGGATTTTGAAAAAAGAATCTGAAAACAGGGTTGCACAGTGGCGCAGTTGGTAGAGCTGTTGCCTTGCAGGAAGAAGGTTCTGGGTTCAATTCCCAGCACTGGTCTTTCTGCATGGAGTTTGCATGTTCTCCCTGTGCATGTGTGGGTTTTCTCCAGGTACTCTGGTTTCTTCCCACAGTCCAAAAACATGACTGTCAGATTAATTGGCCTCTCCAAATTGGCCCTATTAAGCAGTTACCTTTAAGTAACTGCTAAATACCTTTAAGTAACTGATAAATTGTTACTTAAAGGTTGATTTTTTTATAGGTTTCAGTTTGAGAATATTTTTCTGCAAAATAAATAAATAAAGAATGAAAGAGGACTTGTCTTGACATAATTTAAACAACATAATCACCACTGCAGTTTGCAAAAAAAAAGTGTCTCTTCATTATATTTATGAATTTAGGGAATGAGGCTGTGCTGTGATTTTCCCTTTAGAGCCTCAATATGAAATGTCTCATTGCCCACCATTTGAGAATGATATTTTTGGTCTTATACATTGTTGTCACACCATAATAAGATATGAAATTCTGCCTAATGGCTGATGACAACGCGACTGTCCCTCCAGCTTGATGGCACAGCTCTCTTGGACTCCATGGAATCTGGTGACATTTCAGTGGATTGTTTATCCCAGAAATGCTTTACCCACTGCAGGGGAAAAAACAAGATAGGTCAACAAAATCCGGTGGGCTGGAGGAATGATAAAGCTCTGCTTTTCACTGCGAGTGCTGTTGCTGTGAATGAAGGAGAAAAATGAAAGGAATATTTCAAGCTCTGCCTGCAAGCTATGGGGGGTTGTCTTAGAAACTTATTAACATATGAATCAGTAGGATATGACCAAGTCACTGCAGAGTGAAATATGTGATGAATCTTAGGAGACCAGTAATGACATGGAAAGAAAAAGTTCAACAGACTTGAAAAAATGTGATTTAAAAGAAGAAAACTTCCTGCTCTTCAAAAGGGCACATGTGGACAACTATTCCAGCGTTTGCTTTTCAGTACTTAAGTTAGAATTATAACCTAATTAAAAGCTCCTGATTAGTGAAATGTAGCGATGAGATTTCAGGAAAAAACAATACAGGTCTTTTTTATGTAAACATGATTATTTTGTTGTGTTTTTTTTGTCCAAATTGCTTCTTCAATTAATAATAAAACTGGTAATTCAAAGATCATAAGTTGTTTAAACCACCACAAATACATCATTGACCCACTGGACTGTCTTGCAAGTCTTTGGCTTGTTACATGTCAGATGTTTCTGAAAGACACTGCTAGTCTTGATGATCTGAATCTCTTTCAGATCATTGTTTTGGAATATCCACTGACATGCAAAGTATTTACTATTTTATGTTCATATGTTCTGCACATTTTGGTACTGGATTCCAGGATGGTACTAGCATTCAGCTTCTATGTGCCACAAATCTGAAACAAATGTCCAGTGGATATAGTTGATTGTTAAAACTATTCACAGAATTGAGTTTGATAGCAGTTCAGTGAATGACACCTGGAAGAAGATCAATAGAGCTGAAATATAAAGACCATGTGGCAGTAATGACTAAAAACACATTGAAGATCATGTCATTCTGGTGGAACTTGAGATAGATCAGGATTTGAGTCTCACTTACTGTATATTCACCGCGGGATTCACTATGTGAGTCAGACCAGTTCATATCTGGATTATGTTTTTGTGGCCAGGGGCAACTAAAGAAAACAGGAGAGTCTTGTAAAAACAAAAAGTGTGATGGTTTATGGAGACGGTGAATTGGTCTAACAAGTCGTGATCATAAGTGAACTAAAACAAAAGCTGGGGAGAATAATGTAGAACTGATCAGCAGGCATTTGGTTAATGACAAGTTGCAAGAGACGGGCTAAATCACGATATGGTCAGTGTTAGAGGACATTCTGTCCTGCCTTTTTTCTCAGGATGATCAGTTGCATCTAATCTACACTGGCTGAGGAGCGTTCTGCTGTGATGGAAAAAAACTGAGTCAGGCTTTGACCAGGTTTTCTGAATGAATGGGTTTGAGGCACTGGAAGGTTTGATATATCTCTCTGTTGTAATTGTTCTGATTTGGTTGTTGATACAAGTTAAGATTAATAAAATAGCACTGCATGAGCCACTGAACCACTCTTGACCTGAGCTTGCTCTTCTATATAGTGTCATGCATTTTTATAGCTACTGGCTAGTTTCTCCAACATGTAGTTTCAAACACTTTTTGAAACACTATACTGTATGTGCAGGTACTCTAAGCCTGTCTTTGGGTGTTTTGTATCCTTGTGGGTGAACCAGTCTGTCTGAGAGTGTTGTTAGGTCTGAAATTCAACTGAATGTTGTGCTTAGAGATTTCCCGATGTTCTTAGACACATATTGGATAAAAATGTCCAGTGTTTAACCTCTACATTGGTGAAACTAAAAAGCAGCTACAAAAATGAATGATACAGGTCAGGAGTGCTGCTCAATTATTACAGGATGGAATATCAACTAAAGGAACTGATACATATCAGGTTAGAGTAAAGAACCTGCTTCAATCAATATGTTTAAATTAAAACCCAGATCATACATTTTTTAAAAATATGATCACTCCCCACTAGGTGTTATTTTGCACCCTTTAAATGTTTCAAATCAAGTTATTTTGGTATTAGACAAAAATAACCCGCATAAATACAAAATGCAGGTCTCAAATAAAGTTTTTTTTTCTTTTTTTTTGTATTTTAGGGAAAAAGATAATGAAACAAGTACAAACTATGTGAATAAGTAAATCATGATTTAACATATTTGAAAAGTTGAAGTCGACTTCACCACCCACACCCAGGACCAGCAGGAGTCTGTAGTCTAATTAGAGTTTGGACTTTTGAGATTATGTACCATAACCTTAAACAAGAAGCTAATGAAGGAAAATTATACAGCAAACAAGAATGAGCCAAATGGCATTTTTGGCCCTCATATGAAAAAGTATCACTTGATTATTTTGCATTTACCGAAGTTATATTTGTCTAATATTGAAGTGACTTACAAAATGTGGTAAAATAAATAAAAAATATCAAACTTCATATGATAGAGTTGGAGATTTCCAGATAAAGTGTTGATTTATTCATGTGCATATATTAACATTAGTCTGACTCTAATCATAAATGTCGTATTTTCATAGCTGTAAGTCATAGATTGTCATAATTAACAGAAATAAACGCTTAAAAACGTCCCTGTGTCTATTGGATCAATATAACGTGGTTCACTTAGTGAACTGAGTTCTTGAAATAAATTAACTTTTCGACTTCTACTGAACACGACTGTGGATGGGTTAATTCATTTGAATTCATATTACCCACACATGACATGGAGCAGGTCTCAAGTTCTTTCAAGTGTTTCTTTGCCAGCTACAGCCAAAAGTGCAAGACACTTGAGTTTGAAGGTAGGAGTTAAATCTATAATGGCTGTGCAAATACCACAGAGAGAACTGACAGTTTCATACGAATGAAGCACAACAAAGTTTTCAAGAGGCTAGCTCATTTTTCTGGTTTCCTAATTGGGGTTACATTTAAGTTATGGGGTTAGGTTTGAGTGTCCCAGATATCTTTTGTTGCTGGATCCAATTAGCATAGTAAAGTCTGTTTTCCTTACAAATCTGTTATGGGCTCTAAAAGGTCTCTGTTTGGGTGTAGGGCTGCTTTCTGAGTTTGTATTTACAACAAATATGAACAAGGAAGCAGTGAAGTTACAGGTAACTAAACTATCATGATTTGTTATTTGTATTTTTCCATAAAATTCTGAAATTCTGAAAATTAGAACTAACTAATATGCAAATAAGCTCAAGACAGCATGGGCATCTTCAGTATAAATAACCATGATAATGTTCCTTGCAAAAGTATTAAGTCTGATGAAATGTCACACAAACTTTTGATGTTCAACTACCATTGCAGAAAAAACTAATAAAATATTGTCTGTGACTTTGTCAATCATTTTGGAGTGTTAAGTGTTTTGTGCTCCTACATATTTAAAGTTAATTCACTTGTAGTTGGTGAACAATGACCTATTGGTGTAAGGAAGACATTACACTTCTGATACCAACAAAATGGGGGATTTGTAGGCACCTCAAATAGTCTGACAGATGCAAGCCAACAGGTCACTCACCCTCAGCAGGAGCTCACACTACACCAATCTGTGATGCTGTGCTGCCTTGTGCTTGATTTGATTCTAACACCAGAGTTTTGGCAAAGAAAAAAAAAGGATAAACTAGAGATATTTAAAGAAGAATCAGGAAACATTCAGTTAAATCTGGTCTTACCTGTATCATTCAAGCATTCACTTCTGAATAAAATTAATCTGCTACAGATTAGAAAGGGTCTTTTAGAAACATTAATATCATCACCTATAAGATGTAATAGAACAATGAGTACTGGTGCCAAAGTCAATCTGATTTCAATCTTCCACACACATAGTGAATGAGGTCAGGTAGTGAATATTTGAATTTAGCATTTCAATAAATATAATAAGAATAAATAATATTGACAGAGTAAATCTGAATTGTAGTGTCAATAAGAACTCTTTTAGCGTATCCCTACCCCTCCCTCTTAGCCTCTGATTTTCTGACTAGCAGAAAATATGATTAAACTGGGATTTATGTTATTTTAAGATTCATGTCCCGACTGTATAGCCGTCCTTGAACCAAACTGCCTGCTTCCTCTGTTTTCCATGTAAATAATCATCTGTCTCTCTTCAAACAGCTGCACTGTGCAAACATGATCATAGCTTAAAAGTTTGTGGAACTGCTCACTTTGCCCTTTGGATTGAAGTTGTTTTAAGATATATCATTTGTTACTTTGTCTACAACCTGCTCACACAGTCTGAACACACTAAGTGTAAGCAGCCTCAGTAGAAAGACTAAAGGAGGCAGGTGAATGCCTCCCATTTTCAGCCTGACAGCCTCTCTCACTGAGCCGACAGGCAGCAAGGTGACCTTGGTGACAAAGGCAAGGCGTCAGGTTTGAGGAAGAATGGACGGGGCTGAGGAGCCGATGCAAGCCCACCACTGTGGTCTGTCAGGCCATTATCAATGCTGCTGAGCTGCATTTGTGGGCGCCATGGGGAGGGGGGCACAAGGATAAGAAAGACAGTGACAGACTAGCCACAGGGAACTCGAATGAAGGCAAAGAGAAGATGAGGAGAGCTGTGGATGGATGGCGATAGAAAAGGTCGCTCATCCAGTGGATTGCAAACATGCAGGGTTGAAAGATACAGTTTGTTCCCCCCCTTGTTGCCTAGATGTCAGCCACACAGTAATGAAGTTAAATTAGGACACAGTAGCATTTGGGAAACAGGGGTTCACTCGTGGGCAGAAGGAAAAGAGCAGCAAAGAAAAAGGTCTACAGGTGATTGACAGAGAGCACAGGACGCAGCGCTGGCTCAGTCAATCAATAACCCCTTTCCTCTTGGGTCAGAACCTCCTTCCAAGCCCCATCAGTCGCTTCCATCTCCACCCCGGCACTGGTCGCTTTTCATGTGTCATCGTTGTGAAAGGGAAAGTCACCTTCTGTCGTTTAATGGGTTTCCTTAATAATGGGCAAATCTGGAAGCAACAAAAGAGATTCACTTTTCATTCTGTAATGGAGCCACTCAGACACTGTGGAGATGCAGGTAGACTTCAAGATCAGGGCTTTCATTATTTACATTGTTCATTTTTGGCTTTGGGGCAGGGTGACAGTGAGGAAAGCAAGATTTTTTATTTTTTGTTGTTGCCAGGAACACATTGGAAAGGATTGGTTCAGATGGACTGTTACTGGTGTTAAATCAGCTGTTTTCAGACTCACTTTGATTAATCACTGTTGCATTGTACCACATTATAAATCTATTTACATGAAATGTGTTATTGATGTTTTTGTTTTCATAGTTCCAGCATAATAACTTTCCACTTTATTATTTTTTTATGGTTATTCCACTTTCCAACACCCTCCATGGTGACAGCCAGTATGCAAAATCCTCATGAAAAGAGGAGGTCTGCAGGTCTGCACCCCTTTTGCACATCCAATCAATAACATGTGCATATTTGTAGATTGCGTGTGACACACCCACTTATTGCACATGGATTTTTTTTTTTTTTGCCCCTAATTTGCAGTCTTTTGTATATAGGGTCCTAAATGTCAAACAGGTATCATGTTGCAAGTCCTTGTTCTATGGTTTTCCCTTTATTGTAGTTAATTTGTCATTCATCCAACAGTGATGAGGAGTCTCACTTCACTTGTTCCATTAATGTTATTGCTAATAATACATTTCATTATTGGTTGTTATTGGAAAGCATATTGCAATTTCCTCATGATAGTGCATGTCCAAAATAGTTAATTGAGTAAATGAATGGTGAAGCCTCGATAAATAAATAAAGAACACACATTTGCATACTGTAATTGAATGTCAGTCTTGGTTATTCTGCTCCTTCAGCTGATGGATGGGTCCCATCTCCACCAACAGAAAAGAGGAACACTGCTCAGCACAGCCTCACACAGCACAGCAGACAGACACACATGGTTATCCCTCTGCATTAATCTATACAATACTGATAACAGCACTCACAAGTGCAATGTGAGGACTCTGCATGCAAAGTGGATCTGTCCAATGAGTTCAAAGACTCAAGAGAAAAACATGCCACTGTGCTATTAATCAATGAAACATTAAAAACGATTTATTTCACAAGACTCAGCACCACAAACAGTGCAAATGAATGAAAACAACAGAATCTCTGTGCTGACTACCAGTAACACATTGACATGACACCATCAATCTTTGCAATGTGAATCTGTATAAATAAAGTCAATCACAAAAATCAAACTATGACTGTTATCTTTTTTATATATAAAATCATGTTTATTCAATGCTAACATCAACTAAATTGAACCTGGACATGAGGGAGAAAGCTTTTGATGTCCTTCCAGTTTGAATTGATTCAAATTTAATGTTTACAGTGCAAAAAGTGGCCATTAATACGAGCAAAATCATCAGAAGAATGGAAGAATATATCACTAGTGCCACATAACTGTATGCAATATTCACATTGAAGAGCTTACTTGGAATGTGATCATTGTTGCCATATTTATTCCCAAGTGTTATGAACTTGCACTTGTCCTGTTAATTTTACACTTAGCCAGGTGAACAGAGTCTGACACCAGCAGATGCTCACATTAACCACCAATAAGGTTGCACCAAAAAACCAAAAGGTCACATAGTGATGGAAGCACAGATGGAAAAAATAACTGGAGGAAGGAAGAAAATAAGTAGATGTGTCCACTGATGATGTCATGGCAGTATTTTTGAATATGCAACCGGGCCCAGATTTTGAATGCAGAGGCTCCTGATCACAAAGTGTTTAAATCCCTCATATTGTCTTCAAGAAACACACATTCACACAACATTCTGATAAAACTACAGTTCCTGTCTGGGGGAAGAATATCAAAACATAAACAGGATTGTATAACTTTCTGTCTTATGTAGATACATGTTGGGTCATTGTTCCCCCACTAGGCCAGCAGTACAATTCAGATTGTTATTAACTTAATCACAAACACACAGTCATGTCTGTTTCTATTTCCTTCAGATGTGGACACCTGTAACAGTCTCTCGTGGCTCCTGTCTGCATCTTCCTCTCCTGTCTCACATAGTTCTACGGCTACAAACCCCTAAACACGTCCCATCAGAACCGCTCAGCCAGCTCTGCTCAGACTGAATGATCAGTGCTGAAGCAATGCTAGTCAACTAGCTAGCATCTTAATTAACACATGCATTCAAGATCTTTCCAGCCAGAGAAACCACTAATCTACCGTATTTTTTTCTTCGTTCCAGAGAACAAGTAAAACCAAAACAAATATCTGAGATCAGTGAACAAATGATCTTCTCCAAAGACTTTTTCTCCATCTGGGAGATGACACCACAACAGGATATTTGTAAGAGACTGCACTTTACTACAATTTAAGTTCGTTCAACAGAAGAACATGTTTAAAGTAGCATGAGTGTAAAAAGAATATTTTAACATTTTTCTCCAAACTAACGGTTTTTCCAAGAAGACCTGGATTTTAAATTTCTGTGATAGAAATGTTTTGCATCTCCATGTTTTCTGCCTACAATTTTTTGCGATGAAAATTTAAATATTTTCTTAAACCGTTGTAAACCACAACAGTTTTGTAGCAGCAAAACACTAACATAATAAAACCATTTTGATAAAAAAAAATGTATTATAATTGCAACATTTTTTTTATCAAAATGTTTCTGCATCAAGGGCAGCAAACATTTTGAGAGATGTAGGAGGAAAGATAAAGACTTTCTTGGTCTGCTGCTATTTTTGCTAGTTTTTCTGTATCACAACAGCAAGCAATAGAAAGTCCAAGCTGAATAGAAGCACATTGATTCCTCCTTTTCCTGTTAAAGTATCTTTCTTTCTTTCAGAACATCAGTATCAGAGAGGAAGATCACATGCTGAATGGCACCAGCTCCACCACAAACACTGCTAGCTAGCCTGGAGACAGATTTAGGAGTCAAAGAGAGGTGAGATGGCTGCAGGAAGAAGGGAGGGCTCTTCTTCTTTTGCTCACACCTAATGAGTGTAAAAAGAAAAGAGCTTCTTTTCTTCCTGTTCTTAATAGAGTTAGATGCCTGGACAATGGTGATAGAGACAGACAGAAAAAGCTCATTTCATTTTATGAAGCTGGCTTTTATGGCACTTTCAGAAATAGAAAAATGTACTGGTGCTTTGACAAATGTGCTCAAAATAGCTTTAGCTGCTGATGTTAGTTTAACATTTTTACAAAATTGTAATCACAGAATAGTGCAGACTCTGGATGTCTGCCTTGGCTTCAATAGTGTGAGATGCACAGGCTTAAGTAAAGAACGCTCCAGCATCACCTTACTGCTATCTAATCTCCAGTGAAACCAAGGTGCCACATATTTGTTTGGAAATGCTGAAAAATTCTGCCGGACAAAACTTTGTAAATATATTGGACAAAGTGTCCCACTGCTACTGAATTAACAACTTAAGCAGACACTCTGTCTTTACTGATGACACATTTTTTTTACTTTGGCATGCAAGACTCCTGGAGAAGCTCAAAACTCCACCATACTTTCTGATTATTCAGCTAATTAAGGTTTGACCCCCCATTGGCCCTGATAGACTGTGTGTATAGACTGTGGGTTACTGCATGAGTCCTTAAAGCAAGGGTGGGAGATCCTGGTCCTCGAAGGTCGGTATCCTGCAACTCTTAGATGTCTCCCTGATCCAACACACTTTAATCAAATAGCTAAATCACCTCCTAAGTGCAGTCAGGTTCTCCAGAGTCCTGCTAATGACCTCATTATTTGACTCAGGTAGGTTGAAGTAGAGACACATCTAAAAGTTACAGGACAGCAACCCTGGTGGCCTGGAGTTTCCCTCCCCTGCCTTAAAGATAGAAGATGAACTCTTGTATGCTGAGCCAGCACCTCCATTTACAGTTGCTTTAATGCTCAGATACAAGTTAACAAACAGAACACAAGTCGCATTTATTTTACCCAAGATGAGAACATCTATAATTTTGTTTAAATCCATTGGACCTGGGTAACTTTGAAGTTATTTGAAGAATCACAAACTCCTCTGTAAAATATTTGAGTGTCAAATTTGAGGCTAACAACCAGTTAAACCTGGTTCTTCATAAACAGGACAATGATTTTAATTTTTTTAATGGCCCATTAAAAACCCAGACCTTGACCTGGTTCATATCTTACTTTAACACGTTAATTTGAATCTGAAATACTTTATTGTCCCCAGGGTGCAAGTCATTTGCAGCAGTCAATAAAATCAGTCACGACAGAAACACTCGCAAAAATACAGAGGGAGCGTTAAAAAAATAATCCCCAAAAAAGTCATATTTACAAAATTACACCAGGACTCCAAGCAGCACAATTCATCTAGAATCATTTAAAAGCTTAACAGCTAGAAGAATAAAAGATCTCAAGCTGAATCTTGACCTCTGATTATAGATAAACCTCTTTCTTGATGGTACAAACTTGAACCTGAGGAGAGAAAAGCAGACGATGGTTCAGAACGAAGTCATCTCATTTTGTTCTGAACCTCATGTCATCCACCTCTTCTTGCCACAAGCCTCCTGGCAAACTGTTTGTCCCCTTCTGCACCCAAAACGTTTGTCAGAACTTTGCGGACCTGTTTGTTTATGCAGAAAAGCGCTTGGACAGCAATGCTGTCAATCCATCTGCTGCATCTGTTGGGGCAAAACACTGAACTACCCCTGCTCGGTTTTGAACACCCCACCAACACCTTCTGCTCTTTTATTGACATCCAATAACGTGAAAAATAAAATAAGATGTTGTAGCTCATCAATCATAACTTCCTCCTCCTCTGAATTGAATTTGTTGTGTTTACTATTCTACTAAAGTACAGCTACATATCCCACAACACCATGATTCAAAAAGAACAATGTGTCTGGAACAATGTGTCTGATGTGTTCAAATCATGAGACTGTTTAGCTTTGACCAGACCATAATGGGCCTGTCAGAGTCTTTTGTTCTTAAGACCTGATTAAAGTTTCGAGGAGCTACAATCTTTGTGCAGATCTTAACTATACACATTATCCTCCTTTATTTAATCACACTAATGTCACCCAATCAGCTGTTATACCGCTCCAAAAGGTATAACATATTCAGTAAAAAACATAAAGCATTCTTAGGGCTTACTCAGTGGCATTGGTCAATCATCAGTAATTTTTAAGAAGCTCTTTTCCAATGACTAAGGAAGTATTCGTAAAGCATTATTATCCTAATTCTTTCCAAAGTTATATAATTTTAAATATCTCAATTAGAAGGAAAAACCTAATGTCAATCATAGAAGAGAGGGAGTTGAATAGAAAGAATTATATTCTTTGAATCTGTAGCCCTTTGACCCACCAAACCATCTGAGTCCTTCACCTCTCACATCAACCCAAATATTCTTCTGGGAAACACAGAGCGGAGTGAGAAACAAGTGCAACTCTGTCACTTCCCATTAGATGTCTGTAGCCAAACAGGGAGGTCTGCTAACCAAGTGTCAGGACATCATTAACAACGGGTCAAACTGCATTATGCTCAGACATCCAGATCGTTACATTTAAACAGGTTGGCTTGTCTATGACACACGGAAAGCACATGTTAGCGGAAAGCAAATAAGACCTCAGCCAGCCATGCAATACTTTCTGAAAGGTATTTTCTTCCCAGATAACAGGTTTAATTCCCTGGTTCATGAATGGTTGTGAGGATTTGCACAAACATGCTGCCTGGTGAAACTTGAGATCATGTTTAATTCACTGCCAAAACCTGAGGACAGGAGGAGCTCTTTACCAGATTAGTGTTAAATGTTTACAGGTAAACCTGCTCACAGATGCTGCCTGAAATAGGGGTTGAACGACTACATATTTTTTAAGGTCGACTACACCGTGATAATAGTCGAGTCGACGTCGACTAGTCGCGA
>CAEGAF010062119.1:0-10340 GCA_903067075.1 Micropoecilia bifurca
CACACCTAGGGACAATTTAGACAGACCAATTAACCTAACAGTCATGTTTTTGGGCTGTGGGAGGAAACCGGAGAACCTGGAGAAAACCCACCAGGCACAGGGAGAACATGCAAACTCCATGCAGAAAGGCCGGGGCTGGGAATCGAACCCAGAACCTCCTTGTTGCAAGGCAACAGCTCTACCAACTGCGCCACTGTGCAGTTTTATCATATTTTACAATTTTTATTTCAAATGGCACTTAACATGTCCACTTCAAAAATACACCTGAAAAGTACCACAACGCTGTTGATGATTCATGCAAATAGTGATGATTCATGCATCACTAATTCTCTTGTTTTAACGTAAAATGTTCTGTACCTACTGCCATCTAGTGGTAAGAAAATTACATGATTACGCCGCTAGTCACTACTACAGCAGAGACACTCAAAGATGGCATTATTTGCAGATAATTAATTCGTTTTCAAAAAATCTTTTAAGACCCATTACCGTGTTTTCCGGACTATGAGCGCATCATACTATAAACCGTACCTTCAAATTTTTTGAAACCCTCCATCCGCCTGCCCCCGGGAAACTTACATATATCAGCCGCACCGGGCTACAGGCCGCTGGTATCTGTGCCGCTCTCGGTTTCTCATAAGGACCCAGCAGAGGGCAGCAGAGGGCTGCGTCCTGGTTAAGGATGCAGTTCTCCGTCTCCAAATCTGGTTTTGTTCACAGTTTATGTGCAGCAGCTGTATTTCCCTCCTGTAGTGCCAGATTGATAGCCCTCAACTTAGAAGCTGCATTTTATGAGTTTGAAAACATTTCTCCATCGTGCCTGCTGCTTGCATGTGCTTGTTCTAAATGAAAATTAGCGCTTTCTTCTTTGATTTCCAATTTTGACTTCCAATTATTCACTTCCTGCTAAAGAGCCCCCTGGTGGTTGAAGAAAAATCCACAGAAAAGTCGCATGTTCAAAGTGTAGGAAAGAAGTAGCAGCTTATAGTCCGGAAAATACGGTAACTGAACATGGATAATTTCCACGGCACACCTGATGATCACTTACGGTACACTAGTGTGTCGCGGAACAGTGGTTGAAAAACACTGGTCTAAATAACTGAATGTAGTCAGATTTCAGTGTATTTACGTGAGTTTTGACGCTTTGCAGTTTGATATTGTTCACAGAAAAAATTGCGTGGCTGGCTGCCGCACATTTTCACGCCAGGAAAAAAGTGTGCGTATATTTATGCAAACTTTGACACAAAGTACATTTTATACATGCCGACTTGTGCATAAAATATGGCGCATTTTTTGTGCGCACGTCAGCTTTACGTATGAGGCCCCAGGTCTGTTTCTTCCCATCTTTAAAAAAATGTACTGTCTGCTAGTTTCTTATGACTACAGAAAGATAATGAAATAAGTATTCAGCATTCCAGATACATTTTTTTCAACAGTTTTTTTTGTTTTTTTAGCTGATTAAGCAGATTAAGCAGATTTTTTTCATCATTCACTGATCTGCCTGCAGTGCAGGTCAGACGCTAACATCATCTTAGCATCTCTTTGTTAGCGGGGAACATTGTTCACTGCTTTTCAACAACTGGAATAATCATTTTAATGATTTGATTTGGAGGGATGACCTAATACAGTTTGTAGTGCTTTATGTATGATTATGACATGAAACATACAAGATTTGTCAAGTAAAGCCTAACAATGTAATTTGAGTGCTTTTGTTTTTTATGGGATGGAAATATAAGAAAGTACCTTATGGAAACTGATATTTCAATTGAACATTTAAATGCGCAAATTGGAATTATGAAAATAAATTTGCATAATGTAATACAGCAATATCGAAAACATTCAATCACAGTGGTTTTTCAGCTCTAGCGAAATTAACATATTTTGCAAAATTCCAATGCAAAATTGCATTGGAAACACTTTTTGCATCACACAAGTTATGTGATCAACAATCAAGTGTTACTACTGGTAGAAAAGACAAAGGAAGGGGTTGGAGCGCCATGCCGCTGCATGTGTTCAAGTGACTTATTGCATGAACAAACTTATTCATGTGTGATTTCAACTGTTTCTTATTTAATTGAAAAATTGAAGCCCCAAAATTGTATTAGACATTAGACATTAGTGGAACGTCAACAAAGCTTTGCACAGATTTATAAAAGAAATGCAGCTTCTGATATTCTTCTTCCAATGTATTTTAGAGGCGTGGAACAGGAGTGAAGTAATGGAGATATGTTTATGGGAAACGTTCATGGACTGTGCCTGCATGCCATATTATGAAGTTTAACATCTTGGACTTTTTCAGGGTACTTAAAGGCTACATTCAAGGACCAGACTGAACATTATTTTTTTCTAAATTGGCATGTCTCCATTAAACAAATTTATTTTTGTAATTCCAATTTTAAGGTCAATTGAAACAGCTCATGATGCGTTTCCATTGAATGGACACCAACTGATGCGTCAATTGATGTGATAAACATGTTTAAGACATTATAAATGTCTTAAACGTGCTTAAGATGTTGAAGATGTCATCTTGTCATCCTTGTGAGATGAGCAGGGATCTGCTGCCTCTGCTTCTGCCACACAACATCATGGCATCTTTTAAAGAGATCTTAAAATAAAACCCCTCTTCTTCTGTGTAAACATCACGTGTTTCTTGGCTGATGGAGAAAAAAGAAATTGAACAACTTCATGATTATTGTTGCCTTGAACATTCAGACAAACTGCGTCACTTCTGTCTTCATAAAGCTTTTGCTTCGTTATGGTGTGTGGGTGAGTGCAAGAAGAAGAAACAGTGGCCCTATTTACAGAGTTATCTCCATGGTAAATGTCAATCTGTTGTCTTTAGCTTCTGCTGTTGTAATTAACTTCTAACTAGAGTACTTACCAAAGAAAAGAAAACAGAAGGAACCATTGAGTAAGTATTTCTATGGTTACAGAAACATTAAAACCCATAGCAACCAGTGTATAATGACTTGTAGAGGGTTTCTAGATTAATCCTTTTTAGCGTTTTGCAGTGAGTGGAAATGGGTTGTGTTGGGTAGTAGCAGTTATGCTAATTTACTGGAGATTAAGAAAAAAAAGTACGCGCAACTTTCCTAATGCAGTTAATCATGAGCCATAATAATGAATCAACAAATCAGGGTACATTTGATTTTCAGTTTTGGTAAATGGCTCCTAATCGTCTCTAAAGAGCACATCAGCCATCAGAAAGGACCACTTTGAACTTCATATTTGAAAGTGCACAGCTTACATTTCATAGGCAGTAAATGGAATATGTCTTAAGAATATCAGTCAGGACAGATTTTAAAGGCAAGATAACATAATAAGTGAACATGATGGGAATGAAAATACCTTCTTGTTATTTTCTTTCTTTTCCTTGCCATTTATGAAGCCAGAGTGTGTTATTAAGCATAAAGTAGTTACTGATTCAGAGAATTAGACATTTTCAAAAAACTTATTTTTAAAAAAATTGCAAATTTATGTGAAAAGATAGCAAAATGGCACTTTATTGTACTGGATGGACATTTTATGATTTCGATCATTACTGTCAGAATATATTCCTGGAAATCCATTGGTTTCCACTGTTGAAAATGACCAAACAGTTCTGAGAAATCTGCTTTTGGAAGAACAGAAAAATGGTTAATGGTCACTTTAAGACGTGTTGTCTAGTGTATTTGCTGGCATCCAAAATATATTCACTTATAAATTCAGCACAACTCAAAATAGCTGATGTTTAATTGAACACAGATGCTTGCCCAATTCCAATTTTCATTAAAAAAAATGAAACACTTCACAGCTGTGTAGTTTAACCAGTGCTGCATGTTAGAATATGTCTGTTCAGACCAATTTTAGATGCACAAGGTTCATGGAAATTACTGCATGTTCATGAGTGTACACTTAGAAAAGTTACTCAACAAATATAAAAAGGTCTTCAACAGAAGAAACCTTGGTTTTATAAAAAAAAAAAAAACAGATTACAGCACTAGTTAGATTTGTAAGGATCCAAGATTCCTGGACAACATCCTTTAAATATTCAGCACTAACATCGTAGAAAAATCAAAACAAATCAGGAAAGATTTCAGGAAGAGAACTGTGGTGTAGATCAAGTCGAGTTCATCCCTACATACAGTTTCTAGATGCCTAACATTGGCACATTTATAGGTTTAAACAATAAGATGTTTATATAGAAGAGAGCAAAAATCCCTTGCTAGGACGCTGGCTGAAGCTGTCAAGAGGCTCATTATCCACAGTGAAGCAAGTTCTGTACCAATACAGCCTGAAAAGCCACTGACAGAGGAAGAAGCCATTACTTTAAAGGCAACTTAAAAAGTCAGATTTTAGCTTAATCATAAAATAACAATTGCAGGTTGCACCACATTTTAGTATTTTTTTTACATAATCTCCTGCAAAAGTCAACATCTCAGAAAGAAAGTCTCCATTCTCATTTTGTAAAAGTGCTTCTTTATTTTAAAACTTAATAACACAAATAAATTGGTGATTCTATATAAATAACATTTCTTATGGTAGATTTCTTGTCCAGTATATTTATCATAATTTTTCAAAGGATCTTGTAATATTTGCTGCCCTGACTAAATGGACTGAGGGCAGAAACATCTGATTTGTAAAGTTTGCACATCCCTATAGAAAGAGTGAAATGTCTTGCAGCCTGTGATGCTGGCAGAGCCCAAACATAAGAATCAGCTGATTTAGTTAAAGATTGTTCACACTTACACAACCTGCTTATTACACCTTTATGTTTGGCTCTAACAGATTTCTTTGTTTTCAGTTGAATACTGCAAAGGAAATTATATTACAGAAATGGATTTGAGATGAGTTATTGTGATCACACTTTTTAAACTCTAGAATAATTTGACATTTTAAAAGGAGTTCATAAACTTATAAAAGCACAAGCATAAAATGAACTCCAGATTTATGGATCTGACTCTGATTCTTCTTCTTCTTGTCAGCCTGTCAGACTGAGCCCAGATGTAAGCAGAATGAAGTCAGCCACTGGCCCTGCTCCTGCCTCAGTAGAAACAAGTCTAATTATTGATCTGTGATCAGATTATTGCTCATCAGGTGTTTTCTCCCTGGCAGGACGGCAGCATGTTTAATTAATGCGGTTTCAAAGGGTCAGAATGCTGCAGCAGCAGCAGCTCCAGGGCTCCACAGCGCCTGCAGCCGCTGAAAACCCTTCAGCCTTGTCACAAAGCCACACCAGAGCGATGCAGACTTCCTCAGGTAATTAACTGGGACCGCTCTCAGCGAGGCCATCACACAGCTCATCATGACGCCGGCAGGGGAGTTTTGTCACGTTCCCTGCAGCCTAAGAAAATACCTTTGTCCTGACACTTTTGACAGCAGCCGCAATTTCAGGGAGATGAAAAGTAGTTGTCGACCATCGCGTTTTAATAGATACACTGACAAGCCGATGTTCAATGTGGGGTGCTCTCCGACAGAGTGTCTGCTCTCATTTGGTTTCGGGCCGCATCATCATTTTCTCAGGCATCAGTAGGTTTTGGATCACATTAGTGCAGCCGGAGAGAAACTGTAATTGAAAAATTGAAAAGGGGTAGAAATAAAGATGCTTGATGAAAGAAAAAAAAAAAACAAGCCATCATCTCAAACCGTTTGATCTGGCTTTCTGTTCTTATACATGTTCAGTATTCTCTTCCATGTAAAAAGTCCAAGCAACTTAATTCATACATATTGAACTAGTTTAAATGTTATGTTGCAACAAGCTTTAAAGTTTAGTATGTAATAAGATTATCTTGGTTACATATTTGCTATCACCATGTTTTGACTAACATTACAGATAACCTTCCCCACCTCCTCATTGAGCGACTACTGCTGACTGAAGAAACACAACGACCAAAAATAACCAATCAGAGGCAAGAGGAGGGTCTTAACGCTGCCAATCAACTTCATGTACTCACTGCTAAATGTGTCAGTCACAGAGAAACAACTTTCCATTCCAGGAAAGCCATTTATCTGCTGTTGTTGGTGGTCATGCTAACTAGCATTAGCATCCACAGCATGCTCTGCTGATGGAGATAAGCTGCACCATAAATAAAAATCTACTGAAAATGGACCAATGAAAATGAGGCATTGTCTTTCCTCCGTCCAGCACTGCTTCCTGTAGATTTTATAATTGTCAAAAAAAGTGATTTTCCCTCCATTTCGGTTTTTACTACTTTGCAATCTCACAAATGTCCACCAAAAATTACATGACAGTATATAGTTCTACAGTGAAAAAACATTTTATGGAGTATGAATACTTTTGAAAGAAAGTCTTTCAAAAGTAAGTTGCGCTCATATATAGATGTATTGTTCTGGGACTGACATCATGTAAAGGCTTGATTTTGAGATGTGACGGCACTGGCTGTGGCGCTTTAGGGAAAGTAAATATTTTAAATCTTGTGTGTTTCATAAGCTTCCCATGACAAACTCTGGCTTCTAGCATGACAAATGATTAAAATTCTGCCTTATGAAGCATCTTTAACACATGCAGAAATCTTTTAACTAAAGTCCTTGATACTGTTTGAGTGAAAAAACTTAATTGAAAAAATACAGCAGCAATACTGCAGCTTTTAAAAATGATAAAACATCTTATTTATAAGTTTCACATTATAAGCAGGTTGTTGACTATTGCATAAGCAACATTCAGTTTTTATGGTCCAATAATCTGGAACAAAACTCCAAAATTACTGCAAAACTGCTGAAAGACTGATCTCCTTTAACTCAAGTCTAAACACCCACCTGTTCAGAGTTGTATTTGATTCATACTGACAGGAACACTGATTAATATATTTGATTTATATTTCCTTGATGATTTTCATGATATGTTTGACTAATTGTAATGTTTATTGCTTGTTTTGAAACTGGTCACTGCATGTTTTTATGATAATGAAGAACTTTGAACTGCCTTGTTGAAATGTGCAATACAAATAAACTTGACTTGACATCTACCATTACACTGATTTATGCAAATATGTAAAAGATATGTAAATCAAATCTAAGAAAACTAAATCAGTCATATGACCAACGGATTCATTAAAATACATAAAGAAAGCCTCCTGGAAGCATTTCCTGAAAAATATGCAAGTCTGGTTGGCTTTCTTTTTATTAGTTTTAAACAACTTTCCTTGTTCATTGTTTGGGTTCTTTATTTATATTTGCAGTGACTAATTGCAGTCTGAACATTTCCCTTGTAAGCTCTTTGCCTTAGGCGCAGAGAGAACAGGTGCAGAGATTCCCCTTGCAGCCTATTTGTGGGAGCAGGGCAGGAAAAAGGTGAGGATTCTCTCACTGTGCATATAGAAATGCTTTGATCAGCAAGGATAAAAAGCCTCTGCTCTGCAGAGAGCGCATTACATGAAGAAGGTCAGAGAAAAATAAACTAACAAAAAACCAAGCCGTATTGAGGATAAGGAATGAAAATAATGGAATAACTATGAAGACAGAAGTTTCTGAGAGAAATGAACTGTTTGCCAAACCCTCCTGTTGTTTCCTGAATGTGCATGCCAGACACAAACGGGGCTATTGCAGTTGTTAATTTGCATGTGTTGTGGTTGAAGCAAGTTGAGTCTTCTTAACTACTGTAGTGACACTGATGGACTTCAATGGTTTCTGTGAATTCAGTTCAGACTAAGGGTGTTTTCCCATTTGACGGTCCAGTAGACTCAGTTCAATAGGGCACCAACATTTTCAAAATGTGATACATTTTCATCTATCATACTGTCAATTGAATCAAACTGTTTGATAAAACTGTTTCTCCCCTTGCCTGTGGTGGCATTGCACCACAATCCAGACAGAAACAACATTGAATCATCTGAAGAAGACATGAGCACAACTTCCTCCTTCACAAAATGTAAACAAAAAAAGGATGTCATCTGATTTTGGCAGTTGTAGAATTTCTCTTTTGTTTTTGGTAAAATACCACAAGTCATTTCTACTTTTAGCAATAGACTCGTGTTTATTTTGGTTGCATTTATCCAGAATGCCTTGTGCTATAGTCCTCTTCCTGCTTGGCCGCAGTCTATGGTCCGCTTGGTATTCGTATATGTATTCAAACCACACCAGTTGAGTTCACTTTAGCCAAACTGAGACCGAGGTCTGTAGACGGGTCAGATTTTGCTTTGTTGATTTGCATCAGAGTTCGATTGTGCATTCTCACCTCTCCAAATAAACCTGACTTTCAAGACAGTCAAAGTAGAGTTGGATTAAAGCAGAATAAATAGGCCTGGTGTGAATGCACCCTTACTTTCAAATCAGATGTTCCAACTTTTTCATTGAGCTGAATTCCTTTCCAAGTCACAACTCTACTGAAGTGATCGCTGAAGTGGTGCATGTATTTACAGTTTCCAGAGTGTAGATTCAGTGTCCATATCAACATCAAAACCCCGGTGAAAAGTAATCTGTTTGAAAACCTCATGACAATATAGGGAACCAGCCTACATGAAGCATCTGCTTGATTCAGGTCTATGTGCACCAGGAGGACGTTTAGGCCACAAGAGGCAAATTGTAATTTGATTAGTTTGATTGTTTATATGTAGTTATTGTGGACCACAGTGAGGGGTTTGTAAGTTATATATATATTCATCTGCTTGATGTATAAAAATATGATGTGGGTTCCATGTCCACCTTGATTATCAATTAAACCAAATGAAAATTCAAAGCACCGAATTTGTCAGTATTATCATTTTAAAAATTGATAGATAAAAGTAGATTATGGTTCTTTTATGACCCTGTCAAAATGACCGACAAAAACATGTGCCACACAACTTCTAGTTGGCAGCTTCTTTTATTTAGGGCAGTCAGAACAAACACAACAAAAGTACATAGAGGGCTACACATCTCTGTGTAAGAAAAAAAAAACATGTATCATTTTCCTTACATATGATAAAACTTCACTCTACTTTATGTTGCTCTTTCAACAGAAATCTGAATAAAACCTATTGAAGTTTGTGGTTATAAAAGGATAAAATATGAAATGTGAAGTTAAAGGGAATGAATATATTAGCTAGTTACTGTTGGGGAAACCTTTGAAGGCCTGCATGAACTCCCTCCTTGCCTCCAATCCAGAAATTACAATGAAAACCTTTGCCTCGGTTAAAAAGGCACAGATAACCAAACTTGTGGTTAGAAAAGTGTAACTTTTTCAAATATATACCGTATTTTCTGTACTATAAAACGCACCGGATTATAAGGCGCACCTTCAATGAATGACATATTTTAAAACTTTTTTCATATATAGGGCACATAAAGTAGATGCTACAGTAGAGACTGGAGTTGCGTTATGCGTCCACTAGATGGAGCTGCACTAAAAGGGAATGTCAACAAAATAGTCCAACTCTGGTTGGCGAGGAGAGTGGAGAACGTGGTGCTAAATGACCTGCAGACAACCTGATTCTAGACTAGCGGTTCTCAACGTGGGCGGTACCGCCCCCCAGGACAGCAGGGGGCGCTGGAAGTCATTTTTAAAAAAGGGGGGCGCTGGGATGCCTTAGGGGGGCGTTTGGTCGAATGTAAACTTTACACCCTAAATGCACAACAATACCAGTTTAGACTTTGAGCAACTTGGTGAAACTGTATTGTGTAACATTAAAACATGCTTGGTTGCAACTGTATCGATGGCAGCTCTTCTTCTATTCAGTGTTTGTAGCTTCTGATAGCTTCTTGGCGCAGCTCCTCTCCTGCTACTGGTAGCTAAAATCACAATACCCTCACTGTGTCTCCCTCTGAAAAATGAACCTATTTGTTTAAATAGGTTCATTTCTTTATTTAAAGAAATCCCTCCATGGTGATATCGCGATAGAGATTGTTCATTTTACAGCGTTAACACCGGAGCTGTAAGTGGTCCGGTATGAAACGGGGTGATAGAACAACACGGGACTTTTAAATTTCAGTAATCAGAATGCAGAAATGCCTTTTCCCCATTGATACGCTTCCCGACCGCCCTGCACCATATGCGGTAAAAAAAGAAAAGAAAAAGACGCGCACATTGCGCAAATCGGAGCGACGAACTAGATGTGAATTATGGCGTAAAAACAGAGAATCCGACGCTGAACAGTGAAAAAATCAACACATGATTTGAAAGACATGATGATTAGACGGATCAGCAGGTGATGAGTTCAGCGTCAATATCATTTATTGACGTTGATGGTGAATAGCGTCAATAAATGATCGAATAAATGTAGCAACAGGAAAGAAACTAAAGTGAACATAGCAATAAACCAAGAGAGGATAATACTAATCAAATTAAACTAAATGGAAATGAATGAAGAACAAAATGCAAGAATAAACTAAGAAACTAAAGTAAATACAGAGGAATAAACTGGTATGGC
>CAEGAF010062137.1:0-15865 GCA_903067075.1 Micropoecilia bifurca
GGGGGGGGGGTGTAGCTGAAAACAAACACACACAAAAAAAAAAAAATATATAAACAAAAAACAAAAACAAAAAAAAGAAGAAAAAAAAAAAAAATTAAATAATATTAAAAAAAAAAAAAAAAAAAAAAAAAAAAAAAAAACTCTGAAAATAACAATCAAGACATTTTTCTGAATGTTACCAAAGCAACATTTGAGTTTCATGCCTCGGGGTTGTTTGTCTCCCATAGAGCATCTGCCTGAGAAGCTCCAACTCAAGGAGACGAGCTGTCAGCTCCAGTGTCGCTTTGCTGACTGAAGAAAGTTGTACTCTGTGGCCGAGCCTACCTATACAGGACATTCTCTTCCTTTACTAACAAGCACAGATACCGCTGGTTGGATGTGGTAGCTCATTACACAATCTCCTGATTTGCAGCATTCTGTATTCACCAAGAGCTATAAACCTTCTCACCCAATCACAAGCACGTGAGGACATTTTTAAAAGGAATGAGAGGCCATGTTGTTTGTTTAAACCTGATGGAAATTAAGCATTAATAAGCATGTCAAGATATAGGTACCCATTGGTGAAAGTTAGCATAAAGATGTATACCATCCCAGCAAATTTTTGTTGAAAACACACCGAAGAGAAAATGTCTCTTGCCTGTAAATCAGATGAAAACGAGGCAGAAACATGGAAGGTGAAAGGAGGTCCACACAGACACTTCTGTTGGTATCTGAATGTGGTTTAGACAGGGTAAAGATTGAAAAGATGGGCTTCACGGTCATTGTGTTTGAGTTGTTTTTGGCAGGACAGATGAAACAAAATATTCAACAGTGGTGTGTTTTCCAGACTAAATAAAGACAGGACCTCAAGCGGAAATGAAAAAAGATGTTCATAGGCAGAGACTTTTACATTGTTTTGGGTTGTAATTATTACAACATAATGCCAATGGCATGCAATTTTGTGATTGATAAAATTCCAGAATGTTTCTCATCAGCACAAAGTCAATCTCAAAACGCACTGTTGTGATAGTCTGTGAATTTATCTAACATACAATGAATTGGTAATAGTGTGTCCACACATAACTTGAAACAATCAGATACCTTGTTGGAAAGCAGCATAAACATTGTAGACATGTTATGTTTTTTGCTAACATCATTGATGTTTCAATTGCTTATGAAAACGCTTCATACATGTATGAAGCAAGTGCACTCAATAAAATTTTAAATAGCTGCAAAACTGCTGTGGCTTTTGATAAGTGTCGTAAAAAAGAGAGATGAAGAAATCTAGAAGTTAATAACAAAATAAAAAAAATAACACACAAAGAGAAGTCTAACGTCCTCAATGTAGAAATGGATATCCAATAACGTTGGATGGTTAGAAGATGGAAACCACAGCCTTGACTCTTTTTCAGCAAGTCTTGGCCATGTTATGTTCATCCATCCAAAAGTGAAGATGGCCAAATAAACTTGTCAGCATCTGGATTTCCATCAGGTAAGGAAATAAACACTGCAGCCTTTAAGTGCCAAATCTGAATCACTACTGGCACTTCTACATGTGTTTTAGTCAGGACAAACTCCTTTTGACAAGAAAGCACCCCAGACTTTTGCAGTGCCTTGTTAAATCTAATCAGGGTTTAACATCTCCCTTCAGCATTTCAAACATACTACATCATGATTAACAAAAACGCATCCTGCGAACCCAGTGTCTACCTCCAGGGAGGCCTAATAAAACATCCATGATCAGCATTTCTTCTTATCCCGAGAGCTGTGATAAATGGGAGTTTCAGACCTTCCCTCCCTTCATGCTCACCGTTTCTCACCTCTCAATGGATTAGATTTTAAGCCTTCTGGAAATGTGTTGGGGCGGGAAAAAAAACAAAAAAACAGGACATTCCTCCAGCGGAGATGTCCATGAGAATGTTTATACATTTTCTTGACCCAAACAGGAAGCTCCATCAGCAACAATTGCTCTCTGTGATGAGAAAGTGTCTTTGAGTGTGTGTGTGAATGGAGATTTGTCAAGATCTCTACGTGTGTCGGGGAGGCAAAGGGGGTCCTAAAAATGACAGAACTGCATTTTTTCGAGCTTATTGAATAAGTTGATTATGGCCGGAGCCAGTGGCTGGAGAGAGTGCGTCTGTTCTGCCTGTGGTACTTAATGTAATCGAGTGCAGCTGTTGGGCTTTTCAAACAGAGCCTTATGTTTGGGTTAGGTCCAAGGTTACGGTATGTATAGCAGAGACATGCTTACATAGGGAAGTGGAGTAAGAACAGAGCAGCGTTTTATGTGCTTGCACGATCGTGAACGTGAAGAATAACACACTCGGATTCACATGCTCAGCGAGAGCGCAGAAATGATTATCGGCTTGGACTCCCTGGCTGGTTGGGGTTATACATGAATGAAGATGGGCTTGCCAAGAAGAACAACTGGATAGCAGCTGTACTAGCTACGAATCCTCTGAGAACAGTGGTGGGGGAATGATGCAGAGAAAACAAAAACCAAGAAACGATGCTCCAAATCAGTGATTCTTCAGGTCTGGACTTCAACCTGGATCTGTTCTCAGCAGCAAAAATAACAAAACTGCCTGTAGACCTCACTTTATTTTAAAACCAGAAAATACAAAACAAATAAATAACGGGATGCATCACAATAGTCGGTGATCTGGAAATTGAAAACGGAAGAAATGTTGTAGAATTTAGTAATTTATGGATTTAGTCTGATGAATCTGTCATTTACCAGCAATTTTAAGTGGCAGTGTTCTTCATTCTTCATAGCAAAAGAGATGCTAAATAAGTCACTGCTGCTCTGTGGGTCTGTGATGTGACCAGATCAGCCAGGGCTCTCTGTGGGAGAGACCAAAACGCAGCGCAGAGACGCTGGTATTAATCATTAAAAATGTTCAAAGCTAAAGCATTAACTATTGCTGTACATTTGTCTGCTGTGACACATTGAGTATGCTGGACATGTTCAATGCTGCTACAGAAACACCCACCATGATGGAAAAAGCTAAAAGTGGCTAATTGAGTATTTAATTCAATTCCCAGGTTATCAGTTGTATCTTATGAAAAAAATTATAGAAATAGATGGTGGCCACATGAAAAAAGAATGAACCACAGAAAACTGAATTGCACCCAATTAATAATCCATATCTACAAAAGTTTCACAACAGTGGGACATACAAAGAAACACCCCAGAATTATTAGGCAGGATTTCATGTTGCACAAAATCGTCTTATTTCCTCCAGTGCAGACCCTAAAAAAATGAATGTTTTTTTCTTTTTAACACATGGAAGCCTGAATGTTAGAAATGGGGAAAGAAATGGAATTTAGAAAAAAAAATGTGCAGGATGTTTTTTAGTCAGCTCAATAAACACTGACATTTTTCACACAAGGTTTGCATTTTCACTCTCTGAAAGTTCAACTTCAATTGTTTTGATGTTGTAAAATCTGGTAGTATTGACATGACACATAATTCAGCTGGTCAGTTTAATTTTAAATTTCTATTTAAGATTAGCATATTTATTGCATTTTGTTGTCAAATTTTAGAGCAGCATAGAGTGTCAGCCAAAGATTATAATGATAAATTACAATATGCTTTAAAGTTATGGCAAGTTTCATTAAAGGGATTTGCTCGTTACTAGTTGCTATGCAACTTGACGTTATCTAGTAATCTTGTTTGGATGTTTGAAGTCTGAGATACCTTTCTCTAAATAATTTAAAAAAGACTGCAAGCAATATCAAGCAAAGTGATCACCACACTTAAAAAAGCACAGAAAGCTCTTGCTTTTTTAAGGTCAAGTATAATGTAATGCACAGCTAATTTAGTGGCGCTCAAACCCTCATCGACTTTTGCTGCAGTACTGACCTACTAAACAAAAGCGGATTCACTCCCCTGTATTAGGTCAGCAATTTGTGAAGCCACAGGCACATTTCCAATATCCTCCGCTCCAATCAGCCATCTTGATTGCCCTAGTTATTTCATTTGACTTTGTGAGAGAGAAGGCAAAACTGAGACGGAACAAAACAGAGGGAGTCAGAAGCAGAACCATTTCATTACGCATCAATCTAAGCCCCAGCCAGCTTTCGTAGCAGGCACTCATTTTAATGCAGCCAGGAAGAGTAGGAAGAAAAAAAGGTCAGAGGTTTTGGCAGGGATCAAGGGGGTCACACATGTGCCAGATTAGATGTGCGTATGGGTGTGTTGAAAGGGAGCCACTTCCATCTTATAGAGACATGATGAAGCTGATTCAGGTAGAGAGCAATGATAGACGAACGGCGCTTAAACATGATACAGATGAGAGATAAAGCGCCTGAACTCGGTGATGGAGGTGAGGATGGCAATTAAGCTGACTCAGGAGAACGGAGCCAAGGGAATGAAAGGAGGATGGGTCTAAAGGAGCAGCTGAAAGGTCGGTAGTTTTGCATGCAGTGTAAGTTAAGATGTTCACAAAGAGCCTTGGGAACACAGTGAAAGGGAGCAATGTAGAAAAAAGTACAGTTGGCAATGAGGTTGGTGAGAGAAAAAGAAAACCCTGAAGATTGAAAGAAAATGATCAGAGTGGAAAATGAGTAGAGCAGCAGATGTGAAGAAACACAAAAAGCAGTTGGAAATTTGCTTCTGGTTCCCATGAACTCAAAATCCCATGAGACCTCAGGGCACTTCCTGCAGTAAATAGAAAGCTAATGGGAAACGTAGATGGCCAGTAAATAAATAGACAAATAAAAAGGCTAAACCTTTTTCACAAATAGATCAGGCGGCGCTCACAGGTCAACAGAATGTTCCAACCTTTGAAAGGCTTCACAAGAAGCCGCATTTAGCAGCCTGACTTCACATGAGGAAATTGAGATTCTCTCTTTTATCATACAGTTAATGGAGCTAATTTGTTCCACCGAGGGAAGTGTTCCTTATCCACAAACAGAGCACTGCAGGAGCGGTTCGATTAATGCAGTTAACCACGAAGTGAAAAGAATACTGGAGAGGCTGGCCGACTCGCAGTGAGAGAGCTGTTTACAGAGTGTTGGCGCTAATTAGCACCACCTTCTTTGGGAGCACTCTCTTAAATATTTCAGATGTATCGGGTACATGACAAATTTTGTAAATCTACGCTCTTTAAAGCTAAGTATATGCATGGTACATGAAACACTAAGCCCAAATTTAGAAATAAAGAGACACACTGGGGGAAATGGAAGTTTTCTGCTCTCTGAATTAACATTTGGTAATCTAAACTGCTTCTATAACACTGCTTAATTCTTCCTCTTCCCTCTTTTTGTATCACAGTTACATCTTAAGGGCAAGAAATGATTCAATAATACAAGAAATATGAGTGGAGTCTTTTCCTTTGCACTTCTGGCAAGGAAGTGACTGTCTTCTACAGTTATTATTCTCTCTTTTCTTTGCATAGTTATGCTTTCAGGTTCTGAAACAGCAGTAATGAATCTTTTGGATGGATGGAAGAAAAAAAGAAAATGAGAAACAACCTAAAATTTGAAACCATGTGCTCATTTTTTCCCCCACAAGGCTATATTGTTGTGAAGACTGTATATGCTTGTGTGTGCATGTGTGAGCGGTTAACGTGTGGCTTTGGGAATGAGTAGGATGCAGTGTAAGGGTCATGGGACTTCCTGAATATTAAGTCTCACATGGACACACACAGAGTGAATCAGTGTGAGTGTTGTAGACACTGTCATCTTTTACCAACAACACAGTGTTCCTTGGGGCAGCTGGATATTGGAACCAGCTGGAGGATAAAGTGATACAAGGTCATTTCAAAGCATCTGGATGACAAAGAAGAACACAATGTGAGACAAAAAAAATATCTTTTTTTATTTTTTATTTTTTTGGCTCCTGGTTTTGACTTTGGGAGAAGAGCAGTTGAATATAAATTTAAAAAGTAATTCCTTCTCCCTTTCTGAATGTTGAAGTGTCCTTCAAAAAACATTAAATTTCAAGTTACCATACTGTAATAAAGAAAGCAACTCTTAGTATGACGAGCACTTTGAGTGGTTTGTGACATTAGAAAAGTGCTGGATAAGTTCAATTCATTTACCATATGCCATGCTTTGCAACAGCATTCATGTCTCTTGAGGTTCTCAACTACAAACTTAAGCACATTTGGTTCTAATTTTATGAGATTCATTACGTGAAAGTAGCAGGTAGGTATGAAGTGAAAGGAAAGGGATACAAACATTTTTTTCCCCACTAATCTGAAAAGTGTGGCATGAATATACTTCTGATCACACTAAATGAAATCCAACGCCATCAGTTGCCTGTAGAAGTAACCTTATTGCCATACTGATAGCATAAATAAAGATATTTCTTGAAGGTTTGTCAAAGAACTTAGAAAACAAATAGCATCATGAAGGACCACAGCAGACAGGTCACATTTAAAGTGTGGAGGTCTTTAAAGTGCAATTACATTATCAAATAATTTTCCAGCCTTTGAATCTCTCGCAGAGAGCTCAGGCTGCATCCTATCCATTGTACTTGCTAATTATGCAGTTCTTTGTGTTGAACTATAACATGAAATCTCCTCAAAAACACGTGAAAATTGTAATTTTTGTAAAAGTTGTAAAGTTGAGACAAAATTGGGAAAAGGACTAGAGACAAAGCACTGTAAACGTCTTTAGAAAGTCCTCTCCTTGACCACAACATAAAAGAAGCAACAGTTTTACTCCAAGAGTAGGGTTTTAAGAGGACGTATATGAAACAATACTCGTAGAGGCACTCACAGGACAGAATACAATCTAGGTTCTTAGTCAGTAAATCAAGGTGAAAGCTTACGCCCCAAACACAAATGAATCTCCAACAATAACAGTAAACTATTCAATAAAACTTTAAACACTTCATCAATGGTTATACACCACTGAATAATTTTGTCTCTTTTAACCCCAAATAGATCAAAATAAAATCCTCCTCCTGCTATTTTACTGAATAAAACGCATCAGTACACCTCAATGCCCTCAAAGCGCCACCCCATACTGCAACCAGACGATTCGTCCTAAGGGCCCCCACAAGACAAAAGGGGACTGAATTCATTTACATGCCATTGCGCCAGATCCATACACTCTTTTCTTTTCTCACCGAGAGGCCATCCAAGTCGGTCCACCTTCACTATGCTCTGGTTTACATCACCTTCGCCGCAGTGAGAGTTTACAAGTGAAAGATGAGACATCAAGTGGCTCTTCTGGTGATAAGTGCCTCACCTCCAACTTTTAAATCCTCGCTATCATCAAGTCAGCTGTTTGCTCTGCTTAAAAGTGAATGAGTAGATCAGTGGTTAATCCTGGGAGCTTGTGCTGCTAAGTAGCTCATCACTGTCTGGATGCTAAAGAGGCCTTGAATGCTGATGTTGTCAGATGCGGACAAGAGGAGGAGAAGATAAGCTATTGTTTTTGCAGGCAAAACAGAGAGGGCTTGACGCCACAACGCAATGCTGATGCAATCATATGAAACTTTGCCCGCCTCTGGAGTTCATTTAGAATGGATACTCTACCATCTATACATATATAAAACATGCATACACTGTATATTTGCATGCACCCATCACATTGGGCATCCTCGAAATCATATAAAATGCACACAGACAGCGAATACATACACGGTTTATCAGCTAATTGTGAAGATCAAGATGAAAAGGGAGAAGATTTTGCTTGAGAAGCATGTGCTTTCATCAAAGGACACCAATCAGCAGCGCTCAACAACCTGTGTCCTCCACAGACGTTTTAATTTCCCATAAAATACAAACCCATGCCGTATCGCGTTTGATATAATCTGGCTCCAAATACTTTCCCTTTCATCAGGGATTCCTATTTGCTCATTTTTTACCCTTTTACTTCTATCGTTATTTTGGAGCATGAAATATGGTCCTCTCTCTCTTGCTTTTTTTTTTTGCGAAGGCTTTGGTGATATCGGTTCCTCCAGGCAATGTTCCTTCATCCACTATTCATTTCATATCCTTCATCATAAACAGATTAAACAGCAAAACAGTGCTCCAGATCAGATGGAGAATTTTCTGATAGTCCCGTGACTCAAATGTAGTATTATTATAGCCTATTCTATACTAACACAGACTAAAAACTATGCAGTGTGATTCTTTTTCCTGTAACTCAAATGTATCTTTTTACATATGAGTTATCTTATCAAATTAATATTGTCTCACAGTTAATAGAATGCATAGACCGATAGATGAGGCCACAGATGTTTGCTATTTATTGAAAAAAAAAATACTATCATTAACATTAAGGGGCCAATCAGATAGGTCAGGGGCAAAGTACTAGACATTGCCTGGTTGTGTGAAAAAACATAATCCCCATGGACAGATGGGTTTGACCACTTTTTTCTCAAACTTGCCCTTTAAAATCGCCACCAGTCACTTCAAATATCTTGGTATTAATATTTCCAAAAACCAAAGACTACTATTTAAGTTTAACTTTAAGGACCTCAGTGACTGTATTAAAGTTAAGAGAGAGAGAAAACTGGAAACTTCTGCCACTGTTTTGTAAATGGAAGCATGAATAGGATTAAAAGCATGCATGTAGTCCAAAAATACATCCAACTTTCTCGCTTCATAAACAATTGAGCCAATCCTTTCATCTGAACAAATTTTCCAATAGTGGCAAAAAGACAGTGATTAACTGCAAGAAATTCAATTTAATGTTTCCCACTTGCCAGACAGGGGATGAAAGAAGGACACAGAGAAAGGTGCACTGAACAAAATAAATCAATATTTAAGTTTTTGGCCCAAGATGCAAAGTGTTAGACCTACAATGCAGTTGGTTTAGGTCAAAGTGTTTGTGTTAGTCAGTCAAGACCTAAAAATTGAAGTTTACAGACTCTCTCCAACCAATCTGATCTAATTTGAAGTGTTTTTAAAAAATCATCCTTGGTAAACATTTCAAGCTCTACATTTCTAAAGATGACAGAGACATACTCTTACAGCTCACAGTTTTTACTTGAAAATTATGCAATAAGACGTGAAGGATTTTGCTTATCTCCGAGGGGGAAATCCGGCACCGGGCGGGAACTCTGTCAGGATTCTCAAGCAGGCTGTTGAAATATATTCAGTGCTGTAAATACAAGCAAAGCTGTTGCATACCACCCTCACCAGGTTATCATCTGCATCTGATGCATGTCTGGCATCAGATAGAAACTGCAGGATCGCATCATGTCTCATAATCTGGTTTATATCATACGAGCATCGGGCCTGAACATGATTCACTTTACTCTATATGGGTGGCAGATATTTTGCTAGACGAGAAAAGTTCTGAGAAACTACATTACATTAGTTCATTGAAACACATGTCTGCATTATATAGCTCTTCTTTTATATTCTGGGAACAAAAAGTCAACTCAGCACCTTACCTTTCTGCTGAGAGGAGCTAACAACTGTGGAGCCTGGGATGAAGAAGCATTTCTTTAGCTGTTCAAACAAAAGAGGGTGAAAAAAACATCATTAGTGCTTTTTCAGAAGAAGTAAACTCTATCCAGGCTTCATTGCTGGCACCCCTTTTCTTGTTTGAAGTGTTGAAAGTGGATGCGCACCTTTTCACAAGTTCATCCATTGTTTAACACATCCCACAGTGATGACTGAACGTAGTTTTAAAGATTACCTCTAACGAGTACAGCTGTACTTCACAGCTATTACCGTAGGTATTAAAATATTTAACATTCCATCAATTCGTGGTTCCAACATCACTTTGAAGCGAAAGCGCCTGCTGCTTAAATGTGTATTATCATTAGTAATATAAAAAGTAATAGATCATTAATGAAAAAAAAAAGAAATAAGCTTCTCTTTTACTGTGAGTTAGCTTATCATTAAAAATGAAGCAAATACCAGGGCAGGGATGTTGCTTAGCAAAAAGAGTGAAACTAGGGAGAAAAGAAGTAATTTGGCTCTTAATGAAGCAAAAATCTCCCTGCCAGTAACACCAGTGTGCACTAATTACCGCTCTACATCTTTCTACCTTAATTACTACAAAAAAAATCGAAATCTAGGGTCATCAGAAGGTGACAGGCAAGTCACAGTAAAAATAATAATATAAAAAAAAACTAAGAATATTGTTGCACACACTCAAAATGCTGTCATTACCCACCATGTTTTGAACAAAGTATATATAGTGTGTTAATTAGCAGACTTAGAGAGTTAAGTTGCGGGCAGACATTTAATATAGGTTTGGTCAAAGTGAATTCTATTATTTAGTGTAATCAGCAGGCGAAGCTGGCTTTTATCTTATTTAGGAAATTTAGCTAAAAATAATAATAAAATAATACAAACAAGTCAAAATTAGATTTTTTTAAAATCATCTGTTGTCTTTTAACATCAAGATGAAGGTTGATATTTTAACAGCAAAAACCACACCTCTGAAAACCAGGTATATACCTATCCGGGGGTGCCAATGTTTCATGAATAGTTTACAAAACAGATATTTTGATGAAAAATTTGCCAATACCTTATTAAAAGACCTAGCTAATTTAATAATGTAAAATCTTCATAGCATCATAAGAAACTAAAAGATACTACATAAGATACCTGGCTCATCTGCCAGAGGATCTATCAGGTGGGTTTACGGTTTTCTAGAAGATCAGTGGTTACTAATGTTGGTTTCTGGGCATAACATCTTTAACTTGTTGGTGAATGTCAACTGAATGTTCAGCTACTGTGTTCTCTTTTTATGTCACACATAGAAATAAATATAATGATCATGACCTTATTCCAACACTTTCTGTGGAATCTTATGAGAAAAGTTCAGCAATTTCAAAACCAGAACTTTTGAAAAGTTTGATGTACCTTAGCAACTAGCCTCTCTATAAGCTACAGAGTATGACATAACATAAGTGCATAACATATACAGTTGTTAGATCTGGACAGGGCTGCATTTGGAAATGATGTATAAGTATTAGCCAAAGTAAACTGTATTCAATCTTTATTAAGTGAACAACAAATGACTGTATTTATGGTAGACTAGACTTTGTCTAGTCTACCATAAGCAAACAATTTGTGTTTACAAATAAGCAAACAATTTGTGTTTGCTTATCAGACGTACTAATCTTAAGGCCTTGCACATGTATTGGCGTCACATACTGTAGTGAAACTGGTTGTAGTCCACAGTTAAAATGCTTATTTTATGTATTTGTATTCATCTCTGTGGAAGGTGCTCCACCGCCAGCAGGTTGGATCATTAAGTCATCAAGTTTTTACACTTTGTATCTTTATTGAAAGAGAACTTTCCCAATCAGTTCACTGCTTCTCCTTTTGTGCATTCTCACTGCAGAAAAAATCTGTTTCTGTATTCTCATTGAATGTAGAACAATAGGTACCTGACTGGTGTAAAAAGCACAGTTGATCTTTAACAAGCAATTTTACCTACACCCTCAACCTCAGCCCTCTCTGCTCAGGTTGACTGGCTTTCAGGGAGACTGTTCAGCTGAGTGGTGATTCAGCTGAGGAGCTCTACCAGTGTGTTTTTGGCTGAGCGTGACACTCTGTGCATGCATGAATATATTATTTCTGCTGCTATTATCCGTGGCAAGACAACGGAGCTTGGGACCTGGGCCTTGTTGCCTCTCTGGCTTCTGTGCTCTTATTGTCACTGCAATACAATAAAAACAGGTCTGAATGTTAGTTCCAAGGGCTTCTACTTGGATAAGATTGCTCCATATAAACAAACAAACAAACAAAAAATCATAGATGGCTCTCTGGAGGATGATAGAGATGGAAGCTTAAACAATAAAAAATTTAGAAAATTGAAATTGGCTCTTTAAGGTTTTCCACGTCATAAAAAATAAAATCACATTTTATAGCTGTAACTCTGAATCACAGGCATTATGGGCACAGTAGGCAATGATTGTGCCTTCTCTGCAATAAGTGATATTAAACTGAGCATAATGTTACCAGATGTATATATTTAACATAGTCTAAGTTAAACTTTAAATGCACAAAACTCTTCACATGGTCTCTTCTTTCAAATGGCTGACAATCAGTGTGCTGTTCAATTTGCTCTGTCATAATAACCCCTCAACTTTAAAAAAAAACATGTTTTCACGCATAAATAACGACAACAATGATTGTTGAGCGCTCACGCATGCACATCAATCAGAGTTTTTGTGTATGTTTCACTCCTGTTGCCAACAGATGGAAACCTCAGGCACAACGCTGGGGGTCCTCACCCCCTCCCCATTCACCCCAGATCTTTTCCACTCCCTGCAACCCTCTCCGAATCCCACGTCACTCCATTTCCCCCCTCATCCCGATGTGCTCACTAAGCATAAAGGAAGCTTCAATCCTGCACAGACAGCCCCCAGAACCTGGCCAGAGGCACTGGAAACCTCCCTCTGCTACCACAAAAAGACAAATCTAGCTGTGCATTTTGACATAATAACATAGACTGAGAGGGAAGGCATTGCAGATGCAACATTCGGATGAAAATTACAAGATTGGCAGAGATGTAAAATGGCACAGAGGCACTTACAATATGTTAGCACTTTGCATATCGGAGCACTCAGAGGTGCTTTTTTCCTAAACTCTGGCTTGTGTTAGAGAGTGCAATCACAGTCGTAAAATGGATCCTTGCTGGGCTTCTGTAATATTCACCAAAAATTTCAGCATAAAATTTCAAGTTTGTATAAAAGGGAAATATCGTCATGTTTTAGAGCTGGAACTTTGAAAGTATGACAGAGATAAATCACAACAAGACTTTGATGTTTTAGAAATTTGACAAGTTGTTTTATAACACACTTTTCCGACAAAAAGAACCTTTCGATTTACGCAGAAAAAAACTGAAAAGTGCTACTAGTGTTGATATGGATGATGACATGTCTTCAGCAATGACACTGAACAATTCCTTTCTTTTTTTTTTTTTTTTACTGTGAAGATCTTTTTAATGAAAATAAGTGAAATGGGTATGAAAAGAGCACTATATTTCATTCTTTTAGGAACCGTGGGGAAACATTTAAGGAGACGCCGATAGGGAGTACAGAATTGTCTTCACCCACAAAAGCAACTTTGCCCTCAGTGTATGAAACTGTTGGAAACTTGTTTCTACTGTGTTTACCTGGTGTGGAAAATAATCTGCTCTTAATAATGTTTTGAGAGCTAAGCTGATTCAAAAGAGGTTCTCTCATGACCCTGGCTCTCGAATGAAAAGTATTCTGATCACACATTTGTTTAAAAAAATTCCAGTGGATGTCAAAGTTACAATGCTAAAAACTCTAGCAGAAATTGCAACATCTACATGAAAGCTGCCCGTAATTTTGCCCTTCGAAAATACATTTTTGTTACAGGCAATCATCAACCCTAAGGTAAATTTTAAGCATAATAAGCTCAACACAGAAAACTTTTAAATCCCTCCACTACATGCCAGTTTGTTAAGTCTTCAAGATAAGGTGCTCAGAAAAGAGTTCTATTGTTCTCCTCATGACCTGATCAATCTTCATTTTATAACCTGAAATTTGAGCTGAAGAATAAACACATTTTTATTGGGTAGCTCTGGTGCCTTTTTGTCTCACACATTTCTTACAGAGTCATCAGTTGTGGATGTGGAAATAAATGTTACTACGACGAGCAACAAGCATCAACACAGCTGCAAAGGTACATGTGTAACGGATGATAACGTGTGCCCCATTAACTGATAGTTTCTGGCTTAAAAAGCATGTGATATTTTTGGATAAATATTGTGCTCACTCACACATTCACTTCTGTGACACTAATCAAAGGAACTGTGCCATGCGCATGTGTGTATGGGTGTTTTGCAGGGCACGGCTCAATATACTCTGAGACCAGTAAATTGATCTTGGGATATCAAATTGCACTGCGGCTTTCCACCATGTTGCCTTTGGGTCAGCCCGCTGTCGAATCTTCTCTGCCTTGCTAGGCTTTAGATAACGCAGCTGAGAGTGTTGCAGGACAAAAGCAGCTGCTCCTTTTTAACTGATGGTAAATATCCTCACAGTTTCAGAAAGAATGGTCTACGACAAAGTAATACAGCAGCAAGACCTGAGACCTTCGACAAACTTACATTTCTGATGTGAGCTTGCAGAAAAATCTTTCGAAATTCATGTCTGCATGTATTCTACAGTATGTGCTAATTTGCAGTTTGCTCATAGTCCATATAACATGAAATGAGCAAAACTGATGCGAAAAAATGTAAATGATAATTATGAAATGTTATTTTGTAAACTAAAATATTAAATGTTTATATGTGCATAGATGCTTCTGTATATGATGTGATGGTCAATCCTGGTGGACAGATGGCCAACTAGCTCATCGAACTAGCTAGTATACATTTGGATTTTGGAAAATGAAGGAATTTGTAATGAGAAATATAATAAATTGTTAAGCTCAACTATGAAATCTGAACTGTGGGCGGACGTTATTCGTGGAGTCTGCACAGCTCACAGAATGCGCACAGTACGCCCGAGTATCTGGGAGCCTTTACTTATCAGGAAATCCAGATCAAGGGACCAGAAACTTCAATTAATCATTAGGACCTGATACCATCAGACACTCCTCTTTTCCCCAGGGAACAGTGTTGTTCTATGTTTCCAAGAAAGATGGCTCTCTCTGACCATGCATAGATTACAGAGGACTCGACCTGTCAACAGTTAAAAACAAGTATCCTCTACCAGTCGTTTGTTCTGCTTTTGAACCAGTTCATGGAGCCACCATATTCACAAAACATGACCTCAGCAATACCTTCCACCTACTCTTCATACACCAAGTAGATTTATGGAAGAAAGCTTTCCGCACAACTCTTGGTCTATTGAAGTCTCTCGTCATGCCTTATAGCTCCAGCTGTCTTTCAAACCCTTTGTCTTTGTCTCTATAATATCTTCATCTACTCTAAGACCCTCATTGATTACCTAAAACATGTTGGCCTGTTTCACTAATGACTCCTCAAAAAAAGATTATATGTTACAGTAGAAAATTATGAGTTCCACTCTATCATCCTGGGTTAGATTCCTGGGTTACATTATTTTAAAATGAACATGCTTCCCTGTAACTGGACAACATCAAGGCAGTAATGCACTGACCTACCACTCTCATCCTTCACCTCCACCTTGACCCCAGAAGCCAACACTGCACATCACGAACTAAAGAAAAAATTCTCCCAAGCACCTGTTCTTGTCCAGTTCGCCTTTGACTCTTGGATCAGCGCTGTCCTTTCTCAACATTCACCTTCTGACAAGAAACTTCACCCTCAGCCAGAGCATGTCTTGTCCCCCGGATTCACACACCAAAGTTCTCTTGCCACCCTGGAATCAGAGGTACAATACTTCATGAGCTGGAAATTCTGGTAGCTTTCATTTCATAAAAATGTCAGGGAAATGCCAGCCTGCTTCAACAGGCTGGCAAGTGGGTGACCCCTTTTCAACTTTTTCAAAGTCTCCCTAAGTATATATATGATATGTCAATCACTTTTGCATATCATCACATCTGCTGTTGCAAAAACATCTGGTCCAATGCTGCCTCTATTCTTCATTGCAGCTCATCATGAAATCACAGAATCGTAGATGAGAAAAGAACTCCAGCTCCTCACTATTCACTCGGACAAAAGGATTGGCTCTCTTCTCATAACATTCCTCTCTAAATTCTTGTCTAAAAAAACCTCTCTTCCAGGTCCATGCATAATCAGTCCTATAATGACTCATTTTCTAATTAATAGACTCACAAAATCCTTTATTTAGTGCCCAGTCAATGTTTTTTGGGGGGAGTATTTATTTTAAATATCAGTTATTGATAGGGTTAGAGTTTTTCTCACGTATGTCTTATGACAATTCAATTAAAAATCTTAGGCTGTTGTGCGTTTGCGCATGCGTGTGTGTGTGTGTGTGTGTGTGTGTGTGTGTGTGTGTGTGTGTGTGTGTGTGTGTGTGTGTGTGTGTGTGTGT
>CAEGAF010062144.1:0-17488 GCA_903067075.1 Micropoecilia bifurca
CCATAATAATAATAACAATAATAATAATGGAGGAAGTTGGGTTGCGGTCTGAGAGAGGAATTCAAATGATTGATTTTCCCCTATATATGTATATATATATGTATATATATATATATATATATATATATATATATATATCCTCATATATATACATATATAGGAGGCTTGTTCTATAGGACAAGACTACTAAACTTCAATGTCTTTTACTTGGACTATGTGAAACAGACCAGCACAAAGAAGATAATTGTGAAAACAGAGGAAAATAGTTTTAAATCTATGTTATGCATTTATAGGTAAGTCCATTAAAAAAATCCACTTGGCATGATGCATCCACCACCATTATTTCATGCTGAAATTTGTGGGGAATTTGAAGAGTTGACAATATTTTTTCAAGGGACAGCAGGCAGATAATACACAAATGAATTTGAGGAAGTTTTGAGACTGCAGGCGAACTTTATGCAAGTTGCGGTGCCACAATGATCAATGATAATTGTGGCACCCTACAATGAGAAAGAAAGCTGTGTTTTTTGTTGCGTGTGTTTTTGTCACTTTCACTTAGTGTTGTTTTTAACGAAAACATTTGTTAAAACATGATTATTTATTGTTTTGTCACTGCTTCAGTCATCTGATATTGCGGCCGTTTTTGTTTACGGTGTGACTCTGAAATGTTGATGCTGAGGATCCGGACCAAGCTGTTTGCCAGCAGATGTCAGGCTTCCCACAGATTTGGGATTTTGGGAACTTGTTGATTAATCGAGACTGAATAGAATTCATCCCACTTGTAAATTACAGGCAAGCGCACAGAGTCAGACACTCACGTTAGAGTCTGGGAGTAGTTAAAGTGAGGAGTGACGCCCAGAAACTTCTGCACTTCGCCCATCACTGCTGCGGGGTCGTTTCTGAGCTGATGGCCGTCAATGATCAACACCTGCACACACAAAGACGTACAGGGATAGGCTCCATTAAGTACTGACACTTCAGTACCTTATCAATCCTGATATCTATAGATAAAGTGTTACAGATTAAAAAAGACATTCAAAAAAGTTAAAATGTAATTTAAATGACCTAAAAAAATATATATGCTAAAAGGTCAAAGCAGATTAAACATTTGCCTTTAAATTTGTTTGGAATCATAAAGTCAGTCGCTGGCTTGCGCCTGTGACTGTACGTACCTGGTTAGATGGATAGTACATCAGCCACCTCTCCAGGTGTGTAGCGTAGAGGCCTGGCAGGAGACAGCGACTCTGCAGGGATCGCAGCTCTGCAGGCGCTCCCTTTCTTGCACTGATGACCTCATAGAAGGTGAACTGCAGGGCTGCACGGTCCTCATGAGCTCTTTGATGCTGGAGAGAGGTGCACAACAGAAGAGGCTTCAAAGATCTTGCTTTGGACATCAGGGTTGTTTTTTTTCCCCTTATTTATTGATCGGTGTTGAAGAAAACAACATAAAACTGGAGATGACATGTTTGTATTTATTCCTCATTTATCAAACAGGCTTAAGATCACAGTTTCCGGGATTTATGATATGTGAATATGCAGATGTACCAGACAAACAACACAACTCAGCATTAACCGGTGGCATGAGCTCCGTCTTAGATAAATACCTTTGTGTAAAAAGAAACAGAGGCATTTCACAGCATGATGCAGGCAGCTACTGCAATTCAGTACAGTGTAAAAGCCTGTGCATGTTTTGACATCATAATAATCCTTAATGTGTTAAATCAGGGATTTATGTAACAAACCTAGACTAAGTGGTACATAATTGCAAAGTGGAAGGAAAATAATACACATAAAGAGATCAACAGCTATGTTGTAAATTGGTATAACGACTCATTGAAAAATATTTTACATTTTGCTGCAGTCAGAGCTTTAAATTCTTTGGGGGCATGTCTCTAGCAGTTTTGCACATCTGAAGGCAGATATTTTGGCTCTTCTAAAAAAAAAAAAGGCCTCTCATAAATGTTTGAGATTTTTGTCTTCCAATCTTCCCAACAGCTTTGACCAGTTATTCTCTCCTGACTGAAAGAAGCATTTAGTGCTGCCTACTCAGCGCATCACCGTGGTGTTGGTACTCCAACGGTGTCTGGTAGTATCCTGGCACAAGCTTGCCATGTAGGCCACAGAGCTTAATCTTAATCTGACCACCAGATTAACCTTTCTTCTACCTATCAGTGGTTCCCCCAGACTGTCTGTGGTTTTCCGTGTTGCTGTGGCAAAATGTGAAAAGCATCAGGGGGTGTGAACATCTTTGCGCCGTCACTGTCAAACATGCAACTGTGTTTGTGTGTGTTCACCTGATACCAGCTGTAGGCCCTGTCAGACGGGTTGATGAGCAGCGTGACGATCTTGGCCTTGGGCAACAGGGCAGCCGCTCGCCGTGGGGTCTCCTCTGAGGGAAAATAGTTGGCACTCTTCTCAAACATGAAATCTGTGCTAACGTTGGACGGCACGGGGAAAAACTCCATGTACCTGAGGCAAAGCAGACATCATTTTAAGATGCATACCACACTCACAGACATCTGCAATTAATCAAAAGCTCTGAAAGCCACGGCAATACAAGGCAGCGGCTTTTCACATCATTTCAAAGTCAAATGCAGTCTGCAAAGTCAACACGTTCTAGACTTTATCTGTGCCTTTAAGGACTCTGAGGATACGGCTTAAGCAATTTTCAATGAAGAAATGTTTCTGGAGGATGCGACAGCTGTGTCTGTCAGCTAAGTAACCCATTTATGGGTCATTTTAGATCGACATATGTCTGTTGGCTTACACTACAGGATTAAAACCTCATTTTGAGGACACTGCTGAGCTTTTTCGAACTGCCTGACGCATTACTAAAGTCTGTACAGGCAGGTGAAAGCTAATAACAACCTCACAAAATGAAGAAAAGGTGGACTGTTATCTTTTGTTTCACCTTAGGCACTGACTAATAAAAGACAAAGAAATGAAAGAAGGTGACACGTGTGTGTGTGTGTGTGTGTGGTATTGCGCGTGGGCGCTCACCAGTCGATTCCTTTGTGGTAGCTGTTGGTGTTAAAGAACTGGACCTCCTCGTACGTCTTTGGACTGGGGAAGTTACTGGAGATGGAGGGATGCATGAGCAGGAAGAGATAAAGTGCCGTCGTTCCTGGAAGAAAGGGCATAATTCATAACTGGCTCGTTAGTTCAGCTCTGCGGAGTGTGGGTTTGTGCGCGCGAGAAAGTGTGTGTTAGTGTGTGAGAGGTGTCGTTCACTGATCCATACTGGAAGATTTTTTTTTTTCCCTTTTCCGAGATTTATATGTCGCGGAGAATTCACAGAGGGAGTTCTTGTGTGTCTGTGTGCAGAAAGATCATAGCCCTTTCCTTCCAAATGATTCAAAAGCATTTGACACCAATCAGCAGAGGGGGAAATGGTCCTGCCCTCTGTCTCACCCTCTGCAGCTCCTTTTTTCCCCACCTGCTTCTCCTGTGATGAAATGGGGATTTATAGTAATCTAATTGTTGTTAGGTGGCTGATGTCGCTACATTGACCTCTCCTTCCTCGTGGGAGATTATCACCCAGGTAATTACTGTTTATACCTCACCTCTTCACCTCCTACTGAGAAAAAAAATCCCCTTATTTAAATTCTAGAAATCAATTGAATGTATACCGGGTGCAAATTGTATTGTGCACGAAGATGTGCTTCAGTAAACCGAAGTTTTGCAATTCTCCACAGGTGCTTTTGTTTACCAAAGTATGTGCCACTTATTTTAATTATATCGCTGCACATCCAGCACTTTATAGGCATGTAACACACAGTGATACTTTATCCTGTGGTCACCAACAAATTATTTGAGTTCAAAAGTGGCTGAAAATCAAAACAGTCAACATACGAGAGCAGACGTGCAACGCCTCTTTCATGATCTGTGAAAACGTATCTTTCTCCTTATACATTTCTTCCATTTTGGCTCTTTTGTCACACTTAAATGTTTTTTTAAGTAAAAATGTTTTAACCTAAAAGATATATATATCCCAAACCTTAAAAACCCTTTAAAATGCTTTATCACCTTAAATTTATGATGATTTTCACCTCCTTTGGATGGATCCAAGTCTTATCTAAGAAAGTCCCTTTCCTGCCCTGCATCCAAAATGTACACACATTTTTAATAAGCTCCTCTATTTCAGTCTCTTTGATGGAGTCAAAGCAAAAGAAAGACAGACACTGGTACCACTGTGCGTCTAAAGGAGAAAGCATGTGGGTGGAAGAAAAGAGGAAGGAGCCTCCTCCTTTGTCTCCCTCTGACAGAGGTAAAGGAGCATGGGGGATTATATGAAAAGGCTCTGCTGCAGACACCTGTGCACACAGGAGAAGCCTCTCTGTTACATGTGCATGTCTGATCGTTGGCATATCTTCATCTTACCTGTTTTCTGTGGGCCGACCACCATGAATTTAGGCAACCTGTCGCACGTTTTCTCCTTAGACCAGATGTCTTTGTGCCGTTTGTCATCACACGGGTTCTACAAAACGGTGCAGAAAAAGAGTGATTAGACGTTAAACATAAAGAGAACAAACATGCCAAGTAACCCACCTCAGTGAGGAGATGTAGAACAGAGTGATATATAGCAGAAGAATGAATAGTCTGCTGAGCCCTTTCTGGCTTTGAACACGGCACAAATCCATATAAGCTGTAAATGCCTCCTCAAACATTTCCACAAAGGAGTCAGAATGCAGTAACAGATTCAGACTTTAGTTTTCTGCAATAAACTTAATGGATCCCTGCATCAAAAAGAACAATAAACCCCCACCCCCAATAAGTACTATCTGTTTTATCTATTCTCGTTTTGTTCTCCGTGCATCAGAATGCTGCATGGCGTCTTTGCAAATTTAAATACAAAAGAACATCTTTTCAGTAACGAAATCAAACGCAGAGCAGAAACGGAGAACACAAGTCCATACGTGTGTGGCGTGCACCCGTGCAAACACACCTGCCAGAGCGGGTTCCTTTGTTCGGGAAAAAGCTGAAAGTACTTGTGTGCGAGCTGAAGAGGCGGGAGGGTGTGGAGCTTCAGGTTGGTCCAAGAGCGGAGGAAGGACGCCAGGTGGACGAACGTGTAGAGACCCAGTCGATCGTTGCCATAGTTGGAGAGGTGGGTCATGAATATGCTGATCTGGGGAGGAGAAAATGTAACACAGTCAAAGGGATAGTTCAGAGTTTTTGGAATCGGGATTCTGTAATGTTTTTATAAATAATTCAGTAGATCTTCTATTACCTTGCCACGCTATTGCATATCTGACTTACATTTCAGTGTCATAAGAAAACAAACAGCAGTAGGTAGATAATGCTTTAGCGTCGTGTTCATGACTATGCCAGGTTGCTCCTAATTTTTTTTTATTATGTTTAATAACTACATAGTATCAGCATATAAGAAAATGCTCAGTCTGCCCTTTTATGAAGGTCCAGAGATTTAGATATAGTTTTGTGTCCCATGGCTATAAACACTTTCAGCCAGAGTATTTTTTGAAGGGGTAAAAACTGATGGGATGTCTGACCAGCTGTGAACCATCCATTGCTTTGAGGATTTATTCCCTTTTCTACAGAGGAACTGTGATACAACACCATCTGCTACAGGCAGATTTGACAACTATACCTTTTTTTTACATTTTAAATCAACCGCTACAAAGTACGTTTTGCTCGATAATACCATGAAAACAATTTTATAGGCCACACTGTATATCTAAAAAGATTAATGTCATTGCTATATTTTTATTTGTTCTCGAACATTAAAAGTCGAGAGAATTCTCCGAGTGCCGCCGAGTTAAGAAAATGCACGATTACAAGCAACAGTATGCAAAAAACGCTTTGGGATGAGAGCAGACACTTTCGTTATTTGGAGTGATACTTATCTTTGCAGAATGACCGATAAAGGAAAAGCTTCAGTCTCACCCAACAAGAGTGGCAACTCTTGTTATAGGTAAGGGAACAATTACATCTATAGCAACTCCTTTATCATTACAGAACCTAACTCCTAAGTCTTCACATTCACCACTGTAACCACAAGACAAAAAGATTATTTCCATGTATGTGCGTTCAGTTGTATGGGTCCAGAGAATTTCAGCTGTCCTCCAAGAATCAACATTTTCTATCAGGTGCTTCTGTTAGGTGAAATCTCACATTAAAGTTTCAGCACGACGTGCACAGTTTGAAGTGCAAAAATAAAAGGTAAACAGATAAAATGAGACTGATGCATTCACTGCTCCTGGTAGATAAAGCTGAGGACGCAGCACGATCCTCCTCGGAGGCACCGGGAGATGGGAGAGATGCGTATACACGCGGGACAGTGTGTCAGAGTGTGTTTGCAGTGGTTAATGTGTGTGAGGAGGAAGGAGACACTCAAAGCCAGCGGAGGAGCAATGGTGTGTCGGTCCAGGCTATCTGTCCACGCTTCACTGCTTTTATAGGCTGATCAAAGAGACAAGCTAAGATAGCTGTTACAGACAAATGCACACACACACACACACACACACACACACACACACACACACACACACACACACACACACACACACACACACACACACAAACACACAAACTTGTGCTGTACTCCTTTTTGTTCACAGAGTTATGGAAACATCCTTAGATAAAACGTTACCATCAGCCATTAAGATATGAATTATTTGTTGGATCTAATGATGGTGTCTGGATTCGCTTGAGTTATGGTGTTTCAGTCTTTAATGTTCTTCATCTTAAAAAGCACCCAGTCTCTCCTCCACACACATACACATGCTAGTCCCACTGTGGGGGTATATCCCATTCATTTTTCATTTAATCTTAGTTAAAGTAAACTATACTGTATCTTTTTTTTAATAGAATGTATTAGATACGTCTATATGTAGATAAGTTATCAATCCAACATGAGGGACATTACACTTCCCCTCTGTTGTAGAGCCAATCAGCCAATCAACTCCTTGTTGAAGTAAAAAAAACAAAATATATTGTTCTGTGTAATGAATCAACATAAATTATAACTTTATAATTGTGAATCGAATTGCTGAAATTAGTTCTAGCAAGTCTATACAGTCAATTTTCTGCGAATAAAAGAGGGCGCGACTCTCTAGCAGCACAGATTTCCTGTAAATATAGAGAGACACGCTGTCGGAGCTTGATAGATCAGCGTCCGGCTGACCTGGAAAGTTGTTGGGAACACTGCACACTGATGGAAGGAACGCGTGTCAGCGTGTGAGAGAGTGAGAAACAGCAGGAGGCTGAGCTGATGCATGATGTATACAGACTCTGCTTTTCGAGGGAAAAAGAGCAGATTTGAACGTGTCGAAGCAGACGAACATGTCAGCACAAATGTTTATGCATTTGTGCACTGATGTACGCCACAGCACTTTGTGGATCTGCTACAGCCCTTCTTATGGATTTCGGGCAAATGAGCAGTGCAGCATTCTGGCTTTCACCAGGATTGTGTCAATGTAGCTGATGTAAGAGCAGGATCGCGGGGCCACTGTCAGAGTATCGCCAAGCACTCTGACAGGAACATTTGATAAATACAACAGGAGAGAAAAACGGTCCACTTGGCCCTCATCTCCAATAAAATTCACTATCACAAACCTGAGATTTCCTCCTTCAAAGCTTTCAGAAACAACTCTGTAGGAAAGCCTTCCAGTTACAACGAAGACATAATATTTAGCAGCACCCTTGAATAAAGGTGGACTGGAAGGGATCCAAACTGTGTAGCAAATAGAAGAAATCTGAGCAGAGTAGAAAAAAATGGTCTCCATTTTTGTTCTGCGCCTTTTTTCGGAAAGGAAACACGGTGATCAAAAAGTGATTTATGTCCCCTTCAAACCCTTCAATAGCCTATGATGTCTGACTCTGCAGGCTGTGTGGAAACAGGTTGCCGTGTGTGGTTGTGTGTGGGGTGTTTTGCAGGTGCATACAGTTAGGACAAAGAGAGGGAGAAAGAGAGAAGGAGAAAGAGAGGTCTGGCTATGGCAGCACATGGAAACATTCATTATGAGGCCTGAGCAGTGGCAGCCAAATTAAACAGAGGGGGAAAAGAGGAGACGATTTGTGTTTGTAATTGAAGAGCTGCAGAAAAGAGGAGGGAGGGGAAAAAACAGAAGAAAAGAAAGAGGAAATGGAGGAGGTGACAAAAAGAAAATAACCTTGGCAGGTGAGTCTAAATTAAAACAGAAAAAAGTAAAAACCCACTTGAGAGGGTGTTAATCTCCCATTGAGGTAAAACTCCGAGCCCCCCGGTGGAAGAACGTGCTGTGGCTAAGAATTCAATTAACTGAACCATCCAAACCTTTTCTCTGTGTTTCTTGAGCCCTGAATTGCTTTGGGTCCCATATGGGCCTTTAATAAAAAAGGAAACTACTTCAAAATAGAACTGGACTCAGATCATGCCTGGACTGCCAGTGTTTCAAAACATATAAATACAACCTCTCAGCCTATCACTTTTAATCTTTACTCCTCATCTTTTCTTCTCATTGCTACTATGCAGCTCTATTTCCCTCCGCTTCTTTCATCAGTTTGATGTCTTACTCTCACTTTCTACTCTGCTCCAAAAAGTCACTTTATGCTTTTCTTTTCTTCTTTCCTTCCCCTCCTCTTCCAGATCTCGCGCTGACCTAGATGCCCTAATGAAACATGTCAGCCCGACATGGAGTGATGTTCTTCAAAGGACATGCATGGAAGAACACGCACGAGCATGCAGAAACTCAGGCAGACAGCGTGCCTTGCAAGATTAGAGGAACATGTGTATTGAGCTGTATTTGAGCTTGTGACATATTCCAATCCCGCTTAATATGATTGCGTTTTGGGAAGTTATTACTTGATCTGCTTGTCCATCCTCCCTTCTTACCGTCTTGTCAGTTTGTCTGGTTCCACATTAAGGATCAATAAAAGCAGTCGCGGGTTTATTATACTCTACTTAGCGAATAACACACAAATTTGATAGTACATAATAATGTTAATTAAAAGGGAACCTATTATGTTTTCTTGAACCATTTAGGATAGGTCTATGGGCTACACAAATCATGTTCAATACATTTTCTTTTGTGCTGAAATCATGAGATTTTTGCCTGGTCGGCTCTGACTGTTACTGATTTGTGATGTTGTGAAGTTTTGAAATGGCCAAAAAACTTTCATTTATTTCCTGAAAACAGCTGAATTTTTTTTTTTTGTTTAGTTTTTTTTGTGCTTGGACTGTTTGTAGAAGCAGTAGAGACCAACACGCCCCTTTAAGTTCAAGATGAGTTATGCAGACACTTTGCAATGATAAAGATGCACTCTTCTCATTGTGCACTAGGCAAGGGGTTGACAAGGCAAGAGAATTTAACTTATTTTCTGATAAGTTCAAGTAAAAATTATTTGACCACTTTTGGACATTCAAGACTGCATACAAGGCTTTGAACTCCCCTCCCGACATGGTCAGGGAATGTTTAAATGTAATTAAAAAAAGGAACAAGGCCAAGACATCAGGGTGAAAAACCACTATCCTGATGCGATAGAACAGTGTTAATTTTACACCCTTTATCCTGATACTCATGCAATATGCAAACCAGGGTTGCATCATAAGCTGTACACATAACTGTGAAACATTTAATCTACAAATTACTGATGCAGCTCTACAGAAACAAGTCATGTTTCTCTCTCAGATATCAGAAGTCTCTGATATCAGTGACTTTCTTGTAAAGTTTAGATTTATAGTTCGAACCTGGGCCAGTTGAAAATGATATGATTGGTGGTCGGGTCGGGCTCAAGCTTCTGGAGCACGTTCTGAATAAGAATACATCCACCACAGAAAAAACAAAACAAAAAACGAAAAACAAAATGCACAATATAAAAGTGTAGTAATCTATTTATCATACTCTAAAGAGAGGAGTAGGTAGTTTAACCTGATGATGAAAGAAAAAAAAGGAAAGTAAGTGTAGAAGTGTTTTTGGACTGTAACAAGCTGGCACTGCTCTGATCACACATGCCAGAAGATTTGCACTCAATTCCCCCGTTACACTTCTCCTGGTGTAACAGGAGAAGTTACACTATTTATTCAAATTGCGGTCTAAAAATAAAAGCAGGACAGCCTTCAGTAAAATGATATATCGGGTTTACTTCGGGGTCGAACCTCTAATTACAAGTGGTCACATTAGCTCGGACTCAGACACAACGTCTGTGGGCTCAGGTCAGGTCGGGTCAGATATTTTGACTGATTTACAAAGTACTTATTGAGTTGGTTTTTATTTATTTATGCCCTTTTCTTCAAAAACACAAAAGTCATTATGCTTTAAGGTTGAACTATATTTTTATTTTTCTGTTACTTCGGCTCAAACAGAAATGGGAAAGAAAGCTTTCAGTTTTCAGCTGGAATGCCATCGAGTCTGAACCGAAACCGTCCTGTCGAGTAACTTCTGCAGTCTTGTGTGTGAGTCCGATTGCCTCCTGACTGCCGCTGTCACCTCATGTTCATTTAAGCAGCTGAGGCCCGTCTCCCATTACCGGCCACTTAGTTCTGCATACATTTCACCCTGATTGAATTGTTATTGCTCCTAAAAAGATAACTGCTTATCCCAGCCCCACTCCCCCATTCTGTCTCATTTTCAGTCATTGTCCCATGTCTTCTTACCCCCGCAGGGCCTTTTTCTCTCCTCCTCTCGCAGTTCATCTCAGTCTGTTTGTCACGCCAGCAGACAACTGAAAGCGGCGCGTAAGTACAGCAAACGATCTTAGTGAAATGTATTCTGTCTGTTTCTGTCAACAACTACTGTCCCTTTCAGTTAGACCAGCTTTCGCTGCTTTTCCGCCACTTACTAATGTCTTCCCAGTTTGTATTGTAGTTTACTGTGTGCCTGTGTGTGTGCGCCTTTGTTTTTGAGAGAGCTTGTATGTGTTGATGAGATGCCAAAGCCTTCAGTTGCGATCAGCGGGACTCCTGAGAACAAGAGCGAAGAAGTGGAAATGAGACAAAGAGAGGTGTGGAAAGATTCACACGTGTGAGCAAAGTCAACATGCAGAGGTTGAGAATTGCTGAGATGAAAAAGAGAGGAGGAGAAAATGGAGAGAGATAGAGAGAGAAAGAGAAAACACCCAAAGCAGTGACAATATCAGTGCTGTACGTTGAGGGTGAGAAGTGGCTAAAACACAGGAGAAGGGGAGATTGTGCTGATATTTGGTCTTTGGCTAATAAGCTTAGTGGTAGAGCTAAGCGGAGCTAAATGTCAGACCTGATATACGTCTAAAGCTCTGCTTATGCCAGCTATACACAGATATTTCTAAAACACACACACACACACACACATACTTGGTGCTTTCAGTCCACAACAATATTCTCTATTGTGTGTTTGTGTGTGTGTGTGAGTTGGGGGGCTATATGTGCATCATTTCCTCTCTGTATGTGTCTGGATTCTCAAGTGACACAAGATGCCGTGACCTGAAAATTAAATCTCAATCTGTCTGCCACCTTCTCACCCCCCACCGCTCTCCGTCTCCTCCCGCTCCCCTCTCCTTTCTCGACATCTCTCTGACCATTTATCGGGGAATGACTTGTGCCCTTTTGGCTATTTGCAGAGTCCAATCGATTGTCGAGTGTACGGTGTACTGTACGTAAGAGCCGAGCTCCGTGACCGCGCCGCACGAACACCTTCATGCAGCCACGCAATCACACATGCAGACACGTCCGCGTGCTTTTGGTCGCCGTCTGTGGCAAACTGCCACAAAATGCCAAAAGTGATTTAGAGTCATTCGACAGGAAGTGGCACTATTACCGACGGGCAGATCATCAAACAAAGGGAAACACCCAGGGGGACTTAAGCAACAAGCCACAGAGCACTATTGATTAGGCACAAAGTGCGCACACTAATTAAGCTTTTGTGTCTGCAAATTGAAACACTGCACTGAGACACTAACATGAATCATCTTTGCACCTGTATGTGTGAAGTGTGCATGTGTTTCAGTCAGGGCAGACAGCTCTCATTTAGGGGGGGGAAAATTACTGCTATGTTTATTAGCGGTTTTATTGATGGTACAAAAGTGTCTCTTAGTGTCATTTGTTTTGGCTCTGAGGGAGAAGGGCAATAGATTAGAAATGTGAGAGGCAAAGTCTAGCAAACAGGGGCGTAAATCTTTCACTAGTTTTTTTTTTGTTCAAGCTAAGATGACAATATAAATTAAATAAAGAACAAGTTGCACCTTTGTATTCTAAGCTTTAAACAAGCCATCCACACGTGCAAGCCAAGCTACAGCTTCATTCTATCCGTAACTTATCTTGTCTCATCCTATCCTATCCTATCTAATCCTTTGCTACCTTAAAGCAGATATTCTTATAAAATTAAGAAGGTACCAGTATCACAGTATCACCTATCCTATCTTTGTATCACATTTTTCAATCTTATTTCTAATGACACCACAATGTTCTAAAAACCAGGCACCAAATGTGAAGCGCACACAACAGGTACAGAACTCCATATTGATTTAAACTTTATTTTTATTTCTTTCTCTTGACTCAAAGTAACCAAAAACGTACCGAAATGTGATCTTTGTGCACCGTTATATCCCAGTAGTCTACAAAATGATATTCTTTAGTTTTTATAAAGCACTGCAACTTCAGACGCTTTGTTTTGTGCTTACATACCTCTCTTAGCGTAACAATGCATTCCAACTAACCCCACTATCCATGTTTTTGCTGACTAGAAAAAAACATAGATAACCCTTCTTTCATTTTTTTCTGTTTTGATGACATTTTTTCTATGTATTATTAGAAACTTGTCATTGCTGCTGGGGGAGATGTAAAACCTCTTTGTCTTCTAGAGATCCTTTGTGCAAAGTGGGAGCTGCACAATACAACGCAATTAGGCAACTCTTTAGAGCTGGATAGAAAAGTAATTTCTCTTTTCTTCAACTAGTAAGCAGGAAACCGCAAGCATTTTTCTGCCAATATCTATTAGGATCTTTTTAAACAGGCAAGCCCTTCTTCTCAGAAGAAGAAAAAGGGGATTCACTTACACACACAGAGGCAGAGGAAGAGGAGAGAAAGGACAAAAGGCGAAAAAAGAATACTTAGTAAATAAAACGAACACAAGAAAGAGAGAGAGACTTGAGAAAGTAAGGAAAATAATGAGACAGGAATAAAGAAAAAGGCATCATAAAAATGTGACCAAAAAAGACAGAGAAGAAACAAAGGGGGTGGGGGGGTATAGCTGGAAAACAAAAAGAAGGAGAGAGACAAATTGGTGCAGAGATAGAAGAAAGAGCCAGACTGGGGTATTGTAGGGAGCTGCACTTGACTCTGTGATGTCGGGTGAGTTCTGACAGCTCCTCTGGTTCAGCACTCCCTTACCTGACACTTCAATACAGCTTACTGCCGCTCTATGAGCATCTTTGTGTGTTTGTGCATCTGCACGTGTGTGGTTTAAGGCAGAGAAAGGAACACAGACAGTGAAAGATAATGTTTAGGGGGACACTTTCTTTGAATATCCAGCCTCGAGCCGTGTGTGCGAGCGCGCCCATGCAGGCGTGCACGTGTGGATGATTTTATTTTTTTTTTAAACTCCCACCCAAAACCTAATTCTGTTCCTTAATTCAAAGCAGAGTCAAGTTGAGCTGACATACACAGCAGGGGTAAGTGAGAGGTGGAAAACCTGCGTGCACGCTTCTGTATGTGTGTGTGTGTGTGTGTGTGTGCGCGCACGGATGTATGTGACAGCAACCCCCCGGTGGAGAGACCTAATTTAAAGTGGAGAGATGAACACAGTTCCAAGAAAGAGACGCTGCGCCTGACAGGAGAAGTAGCAGACAGACAAATAAATTTGATTGATCAAAATTGAAGGAAGTTACAGTTATAGTTAAAGCAGTAAAGCCTTGTGGTGCTTCTTCAAGGCCAAGAAAAAAGAAAAAAAAATGTTTATCAGTCTGTGCGTGTGTGTGTGTGTGTGTGTGTGTGAGTGTGTGTGAGTGCTTGTGTTTGGCTGCATGCAAGCTTTTGCTGACTCACAGGGTTGAGTAGCACAGTTAGAAACAGCTCTCCCCCACGAATGCTTTTGTCCAGTTCCTTGGGTCCACCAGGATACTCCTTATAGTAGATGGTGTGAGTAAACAAGCCACACGTCTGACGAGGCAACACCTGGACACACACAGAGCGGCATGCAGTGAAAAAAGGAGCTATTACTATGTTTCACATCTACAAAATAAGCTCTGACGAATAAAAGAAGATGGACTCAAGCAAAGTGAAGTTAACATGTACAAATTAAGTAAACAAATACAATTTGAAAACCCCAAAAATACATTTGCATTGACCTCTTTTGCTCTAGAAAGTGAGCATTTTTGCCTTCACCTGCACCAGATGTTTAGTTTTTTTGCATAATTGATGGAATACATAGATAATGGGGGAGGACACAGTGTGGAAGAGCAAACATTTTTTTCACATTTAGTTTTCTTTTTTTTCCCATCCTTATCCAGATTTGGAAAGTATCTTAAATAATTTCTAAAATTCTGGAGTCATTTAAGCTACCCAGAAACCTTTTGCACCACTGCTTATATTTACCCCATTGAATACAAAACGGATTTATTAGAAGCCTGTACTTAATTTTGGTTTTCGTCACCACATTATTTGACTCCAGATAGACAAACTAGTGTTACCGAATAAAGATCCAAACAGAAAGCCGATGTTAACCACAATCAACCGATTTTCAGCTTCGTTGGACCTGACTGGAGACACACTGGTGAGAAAAGAAAGATTTTTATAATTATTGAATGCACCACACAAGCACTTTACCCATAAACCGACAACACTGAAGTAAAAATTGTGGCGACAACTGTCATCCATTAGTCAGTAAGACAGCTAGTTACCATGGAGACCAAATGTGTGCTGTTGAAAAGACATTATTGATAGAAGAGTCACTCTCATTGCTCCGGCAACAGGTGTTGCTCCCCTCCCAAGTGCTTTCTGATTTTCTAACCTCCAAGGCAGAAGACTACTTGATACCAGTACCAAAACTTGTACTAGTATCTGTGTGAGAAAAATGTGGTATAATTCCATTATGTATTTTTTTTTTCTGTGTAAGCCTTAGTTATCTGACCAAGCATTTTATATAAATCACTCTGCGAAAACATCAATTAAATTTTTTTGCTTGTAGCTAATTCAGCCCTAATTTCCTATGAAATTAAACAGTAGACAGGGAAAGCGCCACATATCACTATATATACAGGCTGCCAGAGTTTCCTTTTCAAACTCAACACTTTCTAAGTGACATCATGCAGTTTTATGAGTCCTTGTTATGTTATTCTTATGACCCCTTTGAGAGCCACTGGAAGCTTTATGCTTAGCTACCCTGGTGCTCACATTTACATCAGCAGTCCACAGCAACTATAAAAACACCCTAATGTGTCAAAAAGCTCCCCTTAAGTATGACAAAAACCAACATGATTAAACTGTTTGCAATTCAAACTGCCGCTTTGTGGAAACCTGTAGCTAAATACGTAATAAAAAGTAACAATATTAACAATGAAAGCACAAGATCGTAGATGTAAAGGTGAAATGATTAGATGAGACGTGAATATATGATGCACTGCTTGAATTAATGGTTGTTCTGTAATGTAAAAGACAGCAGAATGCCTTGGGGATATTCCAGTAATTTGTTTGATACAGCATATGGCAATAGTGCAATTACCAATGGCTCACTTTCATTCAGGTAGTCCAGTTTCAGGATCTTGGTTGTAAGCATGAAGACTTGCTGCCACCTAATCCGCAGAAGCCATTATTAACTGTTATTGATTCTACCTTTGCTTTCCCTATAATCACCAGCCAACATGGCTGTTATGACAAAGAGGTCCATTCATTTTGGACAAGAGGCCTCTAAAACCTGATGACATCTGGCTTTTGATTTCAGTGAGAAAAAAAAAGTTCAATATGTATTTATGCTTGGAAAATGTGAATAAAGACTTGTCACCCTGTCAACTCTGTAATCTCTGCAGCTTGCGGCATACGGTCAATGAAGGTTTGTTGCCTTAGTCTGCCGCTTCAAGCACTCTTTGACATTTTAGCATAAAATTCCAGCTGCCCCACTCAGGTGGTGCTCAAACCTAGACAATGCTACAAGCAAAGTAGGAGCTATACAAACTGGCTTTGTCATAAAAACAAACCCATTGTAGTTCTGCAAAAAAGAGTAAAAATATTTCAAGAGTAAGGTTTGACTGGCTTTGTGATCTTCGTATGAAAATGCATTCCACTGTCTGCATGAGGATCCCGTGCTTTCATGTATTTGTTCCTAAAGTACTCAACACATCGAGATCGAAACAATCTGAACTCCTAGAGTCGGTACTTTTCCCTTGACATAAACACTACATGACAGCAGTGGTGATTCAAGATGGCAGAGCCAAGGAGAATCCAAACATTACTGAGGATGAAATAAGGCCCAAAAGAACAAGAGGTAAATTAGAAAAACATGTTTTAAATAATAGAAACTGATCCCCCATGATAAGCTGTGAAATTTCAGCATGAATAAAGATGCAAATTAAGGCCAACAGTCGTAATTTCATTTTTAAAAAAAAAATAAGTATAACCACACACAATTATTTAGAAATAGCAAGTTTGAATGTTGCTCAAACATATGCATCCAGACTGTGTTCAGGAGATTTATTAAGAGAGGAATTAGGTGTTAGCTTAGAGGAGTTGAGTTTTTACAAAAGCACAAACTAGAACTCCTGAGTCGTGTATCTGGAGCCTTGGATTAATTCACAGAAGGAACAAACAGCAGAATAAAAACGGCACGAGTGCAATCTCTCGTCATGAGTTAAAACTTTAACGGTATGCCGTTACACTGGTTCCACCCATCCCTCACCTGCACTTGTATGATGTTTGGCTGACTTGCTGTTTACCAAAGGAGATGAGAGCAGATTGCTTTTAATCCCACCTCAGGAAGGAATAGATTTCTCCCAGGGCAATAAAAAAACATCCAAATGCACCAATGCCCTACGTGAGCTGCATACTACGCCCTGCCAGTGGAAAAAGGAGTCCAAGATAAGTCTTATCAAACTTCAGAGCAAATTTGACATTACTTTGACATTAATGCTAATACTCGTTTTTCCATCTTAGATCGCCAAAGCCAGTAATATTTGTCAAACATTTGTAGACGCATTGCTAGTTGCAGTCGTCATTCAAATGGAATTAATTAGAATGTACACTGTTGAAACTAATGCACACCAATAAAAAATACAAAGAAGCAGTAGGGTGCATGTTAGAAGGATCTGGCAGCTTGTGAATTAAAAGTGTTTTTATTAGTTAATTAATAAAGAAGAAGGATCGAAAAGAAAAGAGACAAACATCTTTATAGCAAACTCCTTGTGGAGCACTTCTCCGTGTGAAATAGAGTAAAGGCTGGAAGCGCAGATATTGGTTTATCTATAAAATGCTGCAGACTTCACGCACAAACAAACACACACAGACACACACGCACACACACACACACACACACACACACACACACACACACACACACACACACACACACACACACACACACACACA
>CAEGAF010062153.1:0-12978 GCA_903067075.1 Micropoecilia bifurca
AAGATATATGCAGGGAAAGTAGTTTTAAATTCTTTGGGGTATTATGACAACAAAATAAAATAAATAATATATATACAAAATAAAATAAAATAAATAATATATATACATATCAACAACAATGATCACATTGTTGTTGATATGTATATATATTATTTAACAACAATATATATACATAACAACAATGATCACATTGTTGTTGATATGTATATGTATATTATTTTTACTTTTAATAATGTTTTTATCTTTTTTAATCTTTTTCAAAATCTCTGTCTCTTTCTGTTTTAATTTTTATTTTAAATTGTGTAAAGCACTTTGAAATGCCTTGGTGCTGAAATGTGCTATTCAAATAAAATTTGATTGATTTGACCGACATTCTCCCTGCTCACCGTCAGCCTGATACTCCGATGTTTTCTGCTTGTAGTCTTCTATGAGGAGAGCAGTATCACTGCAGCGGGCTTCACTGGACTGAGCCATCTGATACAGTATGTCCACTGTCCTGGTGTTCACCTCAAATGGTGGCACTGGCTGATCCCCAAACACCGCCCCCAACCAGCTGTTCACCTGTGGAAAAGACAAGAAAAATAAGACAATATCAGCAACGCGGCTGGCGAATTAATGTGTGTTTACTAGAGTCAAAGAGTTACCTTCCTCAGCTTTTCACACATGATCACAGAAAAGGCATGAAGAACCTAGAGAGTCACTGCAGAAATGTGAACGATTCTCAATATAAAAGTCGTGCGTTTTCGCGCCCCTCAAATTAACTTCCTGGTTTTTAGCCAATGAGAAGACAGATAAACTTTGTTGCAGTTTTACGTAAAAAATATTTTTTCACACGAAAATGATAAACACCTGATAAACCAATCGATTAGTTATGTATATGTTTTTTAAGTGTACAAGTTAAAAAAAATCAGTTTCACTTTTTTATTTTTTTTACTCTGAAATTCCAAAGATTGTTGTGAAGTAAGATAGTTCACTCCTTTTCTTATCCCGTTTCAGAAAACAGGATAAGTGAAAACGTTTGCGAGTTATTACAAGAATATTTTCTTTTTGTGCAGTTGTTTTGTTTTTCTTATTGAGCAACTCATTTTACCCTCATACCTCTTGTTCTTTGAGTTCAGTTCTCCTCACCAATGACACATTAAAATAGTGCTTCTCAGTAAAAATAAGACTACACTTACACAAGAATAAAATCACTAAAATGTTTAGTTTTAGTGTTATTCTTGTTTGATGTATCATGGCATTTTGACCTTGTGAATTTTTTTAGTAATCATCAGCAAACTTTATTTGTATTTGGAGATTAGCTATGGAGATCTTTTGAGACTATTTTCTCTCCATACAACTAGAAACAAAAATAACTGTCTTATTTTATTTTGTTCTTTCTAGCAATTCTTTTATCACTTCTGTTTTTATTTATTTTTTACTGTTTAGATATTTTTGTCCAGCTTGTATGATAAGATATTTGCACTGAATCCACTTTTTCAGGCAGAAAGACGAAAACGGAAGTATGCAACAGTCAACATCTTGAGTGCTTCCGGATATTTGAACCAGCCGCCTAAGTTCAAAGCACAGTTCAGCCGCACGGGTTTTGCAGCAATGGCAACGAAAGAAAAGTCTATTAAACGTCTTCAAAAAAACACAAACAAGACGTTTGAGGTATCTAGTATCAACTCTAGCGCAGTGGAAGAAAAACTCTTCGGCCGAGCGGAGAAAGAAGTAGAGGAAGACGATGACGGGCCCGTGGTTTTCATCTGCGGGAAGTGCAGGCTGCCTATTGGAGATTCAATGTCGTGGGATGGAAGTGAAGACGACCAGAACCAAATAAAACTAAAGCGTGAGTATGGCCTGTTCCTGTGTGCATCCTTCCCCCATTATGTCTATCCATTGGTATGTGGTCTTGTGCATCAACCAACTTTCCGTCCATCCCATCCATTCGTCTATTAATCCATCCATCATCTCCTTCATTACAGTCTCTGCAGGTTCTAGGATTAAAACCTGCCCACTGCAGTGAACTTGCATTTATACTTTAAGAAATTTAAAACTTTAAACTTAAAAATGTACAGTTCAGGGTTTAAATAGACTTTAAACTTTAACGTACTATGTTACTTTATTCTCAAATTCAGAGCAGTGAACTGCTGTCTGATTGAAACCCCCGCCCCAATATATATGCTGAAAAACATAAGATGCCACTCTAATAGTTTGCTATATTGTGTAGGGTTGTATAATAATATCGATATCACGATATATATTGATATTTTATTTCCTAGAAAAAATCTATATTCATCTGCAAGTATCATAACATCCAACTGTCACCTTGCTCACTCACTGCTTGCTTCGCTGGGAGAGTGATTGGGTCACCAGGCTTAGAATGATTCCTTCAGATGTTAAGGTTAAAAAGGTATCAAAATATTCAGAGCAGGTACTTGGTTCACTTTATTTACTTTACAAATGAATGTAAGCTACAGTTTGTACTGTTTCAATTAAAAGAAACATGTTTTCTCACCACTTTTTTGATTCATTTTGTCCAGCTGTCAACTTTAAGTCTGTGTCCATGTCCAACCAGAGCCAGGTATTGTGTAGTTGGTGCTTTTAATTATTTTTCAGTTAAATTAATCCAATCCAACTCTATAACAGTCAAAAAATGTCACCAAAATCACTCTGTCCCTCTAAAATGTTTCAAAAAAATTGCAAAAGTGTATTGAATTGTATCGTTTGCTGAATATTGCAATATATATTGTATCATGGGCAGAATATCGTGTATTGTATTGTGAGATCATTGTATCACTACAGCCCTATTATTCTCAAATTCAGACCAGCGAACTACTGTCTGATTGAAACCCCCACCCCAATATATATGCTGATAAGTATAAGGTGCCACTCTAATAGTTTGCTATATTGTGAGAATGGGATGCATCATGCTGACCTGTTTATTGTCAACATTACAGGGGTCACCAACAACGTTATCATTGGAAAGGACACTCACTTCCTTGAACTGAACAAACAATCAGCTTGGTAAGAAGGGTTACACTCTGTACTTTAGCAGTTACTAATGTAACCATTTTCTAGGCTTCTGGTTTAAAACTAAATTTTAAGTAAAAAACAGATTTATCAGTATTACTATTATTAGACTTATCTGCTCATTTTTAAAATTACTGCTATGTTTCAAGTGCTAACATTTGACACTCTAATACTTAAAGCTACTAATAAAATATAATGGTCTACTATAACAAGCTATTTTTGTTATTACGGTTGAGTCATGACCGGATATCAAAAATTTGTTAATGCTTTACCGTTGTTTTGTATTTCATGAACTGAACGCATATTTTGCATTTCTGTATAATTGCATTTATTCAAATTATGAATTTTTCTTTGTTCTTTTACTTTTATTTCACTCAACAGCCTGGTTGTGGATCTCCTCTGTCGCAGCTGCTACTCGTTGCTTGGCATGGTCTACACATCTACGCCCCGGAACCTGGACCACAAGAGGTCCACTTTCTGTCTCAGCGTGGCCAGCATCGACAGGTGCTTTCATTTCTACTTCACCGTTACTGTCTGAAATATAGCATTGTTCTACACAGAGAGCTTGAAAAATCTGATACATTCAAACTGAGCCAAACAAACATAAAGGTCTGATCCTGGTGCATGATTAGGTTATCGTAAACTGTAGACTTATCAAGTCTCGTAATCGCAAACCTCTGAGGGATTTATTTTCCTCTCCCTTTAATGCTCTCTGCTTACAAATAAATGAAGCAAGAAAATGTCTGTATATTTCTCAAGATAATAAGTTATAAAGGATCAACACTAAAGTGAACACTTCAATTATTAAGAAAAGGAAAAATTAGTGAGAACTCGTAATTGCTGTAATCTGAAATTGTATTCATTAATAATCAAACTGCGATTTACTTGCTAACACAATAAACATAACCAAATCTGACGACTAACGATGGAAAACACAAATGCTCCACTCCAGCTACTATTGGTTAAGAGGGAATCTTTTATGACACATGAAGTGAATAATGTTTACAATATGATTAAAATACACATGCTATAATTGATTTTCATGTTTGCTTATTTTTCAAAGATTGCACAGTTGAGGGCCATTAAGTCATTTATATTCAAAGCTAACAGAAAATTGTGAATTACTAATTAAACATTACTAAACAATCAACTTTGAGGTCTCTGAATAGAAAAAATAAACACAAAAAGATATATTTTTATATGATTTATTTTCATGAATTAATGCTCTTAAATTAAAGGTCACTTTTACCAGTGTTGCCACAAATTGTGAAAATTGATTGTAAAATGGGGCCATATTGAGCCCAAAGACAATAACCACTTAATCTTGCTTTTCAATTTTGACTGATGAGCACAAACACTTTTCCTAATTATAACCAGATTTTAATTATCGGTATGTTCAACCACATTCTTGCTAGTTTATGCTAATAAATTATGCTGTGGTGTTTGATATTTTCTCTAAGATGTTTTTTATTTATTTACCTGAAGCCCTGTTCTCAGTGACCTCCAATGTGTGGCGTTATTCACTTCTAATATGTTAATATTGGTTGTGCAGCATTTATTAGACTAAGAATTCTCACTTTTAACACTCTGTTTAAATTTTAAACAATAAAACCAGTTTTGTAAAATAACATCATTGTTATTGATCATATGTCAATTTTCCATGGCATTGCAGCCATGTGAGTGATGTTATGAATCCAGATAACTTCACACCCTGTGTGTTTTTCAGCTATGTGCTCGGCTCTGGAGGCCAGGTGTTGGCAGCAGAGGGCCCCAAAGAGCAACTGGTAACACTGGAGTACAGGCACAATGTTGAACAACAGTTGACAGAGGTAATTTATTGCATCTGCTGCTCTTTGTCTGCCTTCCTTCACGTAATACTATCAGGATGTAAAAATTGTGAAATTAGCACTCCGTCTTCCTTTGAAGCTTGTTGTCAAGACTAACATCTATACATTTTGTATTAGATTGCATTGTTATTTGTCTTAATATTATTGTGCTGTCAGATAAATTAAAAATAAATATCTGATATTGAAGTGAAAAATAGAAATCCGAGCAGGGCGTTAAAGCAGTTTTAGCTGGAGTCGTTAAGTGTGGAGTTGTATTCTTCTCCTGATGAGGCTTTCTAAATGCACAGGTTGTACTACAGCATAAGGATGACATCAGCTTTGTTCCGGTAAACCCATTCCCCCATAGTGGGCAGACTCCGATACCAGACATTACCTCATCTGCCGACCCGTGCCACCTTCCAAAAATCACTTTCATTTTTTACCTCCCAAGTTATTTTGTTCACTTAAAAGGAGCAAAGTTCTGCATCTTTTCTTCATTTTAACATCCAAAAATAACTGCTGTTTAAAGTTGTCTGTTTATTGTAGCTCTAATGATCTTCTGTGTTTTATTGTCATGCTTGCAATTTATTTTTTTTACACACGTTCTTAGATTGTGTGTTGGTTTTCTGAATTCATCCAAATCACCCTTTGTTTAGGAAATGTCCTCCTTAAAACAGCAGAAGCATCAATTGCCCAGTAGGTGGTGGTAGTGTGCAGGAGTACCTGCTAGCCCTCCTACACTCTAACTCTGCACACAATAGCTGGAGAGCGTGTTGAGGAATCTTTGTTGAAGGGACACCGTTTTTTATGATGAAGTGTCTTTGTTGCTTTAACGCAATGAATGTCTGGAACATTATTGCGCTTATCTCACCCCTTTGAACGTCCCACACTTGGCAGTCGGCTCATTGTACAGTGAGATTTTATCTTTTATGCACGTGAACTGAAAACAGGTCACACTGCCCTGAAGACGAATGCATTTGTTGGATCAACAGATGTGTCTTTATGTGCACACAGAGACTGTAATTAAACGCCATGCCAACTTTCTGTCTTTTACTTGAGCAGTTCTCATTTTTAATTAGATTTTGTTTTTTTGCCAAAACAAGAACATTGAACATTGCAAAGTTAATGTCACACAATGGAATCCCTGCCATTCAGACAAAGGGTGCATTTAGTAGACCGTAATGAAATATGAGAGATTAAAGTTTAGATTAAATCTACAATTGAGCCTGTTGTTGACATGTTTATCTATATAGGCTGTTGATTCTGACTGTCGGTGCAAAGCGATTGCGTTATTTGAAGAGTTTTATTTACTAGTTGTTTCTATTATTATTATTAATTGTTGCTGCATTGAAATATATGCTGGAATAAGTCTTGCATCAAGAATGTGTAGCATTATTTGGAATCTACAAATATAATCAAAACGTTAGGAGGTTTTGTACTTTAGCTTTTTGTAGTAAAATTTTCATTCAAGGTGTCATTTCATGGGGAGACAATCAAAAATGAATGCAGGAAAATGATGAGTTTAGATTTTTCAGTGCAACTCTTATTACATACTTGGGTATGTTGCAAGTGATGAGTTTATTTCACCTTCTTTTAATCTGCCAGATGATCTGTCAGTCCTTTGCTCAAGTACAATTTAAGATTTTTTCGAATAAAATGAAAACTTAAAAGGGGCACTTGTTAGCTTTTTTTTAAGCTACACAAGAGTTTGAAAAATTATTTCTATTTTTATAGTGCCTGTTCATAATACATGTCTTCTCAGTGAGAAAGGGACCTAATTCATACCCAGGTACATGAAGTCCAATTTGGTCCAAATCAAAATGAATCTAATTCACTCCAACAAAATCCAATGAGATTGTCATGTGTTGTTTTGATAACAGAGTTTGATTCAGTTGTAGTTCTGATGAAAATCCAGTCACAGTCAGTTAGTCATATGTTTTCCAGTTGATGAAAAAGTTTCCCATCTAAGGCTGATTGCATGCAGTCAGGGACTTTGCCAGAATTCCTCATGCTGATCAAATACGTGGCAAGAATAGAGATGAATCAGACAGAGTAGCATAAGCAAATTGATATAAAGGAAATGAGAACTATCAGAGAAGCATTGACCTATGAATACTTTCTATTGGATGGAAAACGGCAAGTATTGTAGTTTTCAGGGTAACTTCAGCTCAGCCCCATCAGTGGTTCTATATACCAAAGAGGAGACACAGCTAAACATGGACTATATGAGCCAGAAATACTTTGGACTGCTTCTTGCCCTTTATATCTTAAATTACCCAAAATTTATTTTTTAAGTTAAATATTGATAAGTTCTTGAATCGTTAAGCTTTGATCTGTTCTGTATCTGATATTTGTTGCCTCTTCTCCTGTAGTTGTACTCCATCTTTTCTGTCAACAGTTAAATGAGTTTTTCATCTGCTGTTCTCGCTGACCTGTTTCTCCCCTTCTCCTGCTCACCCATCCCCTCCTCTTCTCTGGCACCTTTGTCTAATTATTTCTTCCCCTCCCTTCTGTCTCTGCTCTCTTCATTTCCCCACCTGTCCAGTTCCCCTCTTCGTTTGTTGCCCCGCTGTGACTACTTCCATCCTCCCTTTCTTAATTTGTTTCACCACCCTCTCTTTTGCTGTTCGTCCTGAGATTGCAAACACCGTAAAATGTCTCTGTTTCTCCGTTGCCCGGTCCCGATGTTTCCAGATGAAAATGCTCGTTGTGTCCATGGCGCAGCGGCTGGAGGAGATCGAAACCGGCCTTAAGGAGGAATGCGATGAGGCTTGACGACGATGGGCGTCAAGTCATCTGTGGGGCTGTTTATTCCCAGGTGTTGAAAATTACAGATTTTATTGTCTCAACTTGTGCACCTGTTTATGCGTAAATGCCTCCAGCTCTGAAGTTTAATATCAGCCACTTTTCTTTTTTTTTTCTTTCTTTTGTCTCCAGGAGAACATTTTGTCCCAGATACACCTTGTTCACGTAAAGCTGCACACACATACTCACACCGTCTACTGGGCTTTGTCCTAAAAACCAGCGGTGAAACAAAGCCTGCCTGCTCTTGTAATCAATCATCTTGCCACCTCGGCTCCTGGCGGCTCGCAGCGTCTGCTCTGTGGGTCCGGTGCAGAATAAATGTGTGCCATGAGCAGAATGTTTATTTGTGCAGGATGTCATCAGCCGGGCTGCACACTCAGCACAATTGCGGTATTGATCTGACCACTTGAGGCCACACACTCTTCGTTTCCTCTTTGTTCTGTTCCCCGAGTGTGTAGCGTTTTTAGGCTTGCAGATTTACCCAGGATGTTTTGTTTTGTCATTAAAGCAGAAAGTGATCATAATGGAAGCATTTGTACAGCAGCTTTTTCATTTGTTGCATTGTCTCATTGTTGTTCTTGAGCTTGTTTGGTTGTCCAGCTGTTCTTGTGTAATAAACGTTTTGCTAACTTCAAGTGACAAACCAAACCAGTTTGATTTCTTGAAATAATCTTTTCAACGGCTTCCTCTTGTTTTGCCCAAGTGTATGTAAAGGATCAGGGAGCTCATCCTGCTTTGTTTCTCTTGGAGTTAAGGGGTAAATGTCAAGTTTCCTCAGGGGTCGCTGGTGGCTAGGATGATTAATTTATTAATGCCTCTCTGTTTGTTCACTGGCTGACCTCTAATGTGCCTGGCAACACTTTCTCCCGGAGCAGGAAAGCAGCTCCACGCGGCTCTGCTTCGCCCTCCCTCATCCACGAGGTTTCATCAGCCTCGCACAACAACAACAGCTAGAAACGGCCAACCAGCATGCTGTATCCAAGGGCAGGTTGCGATGGCAACTGAGAGCACGTGCTACGCTGGGTGTCTGTTGCCATCTCGTCACCGCATCCGCTGCCAGAGGAGCAGCCAGGCAGCTCGCCGGCCAACGCGCCTGTCAATAGGCGTTGCTGCTCCCCCTCCCTTTTTTTCTCCCCTGTTCAAAACACACATGAAGAGGGAGGAGTCCTGAATGACCCCCCCCACCCACCCACACTAATCCTTGTGTGATGTTTTTCTCCTGCTCTGACTCCACCCGTGTCTCTTTCTTCTTCCCCTCCCCTCCACATCTCCCCACCTTCAACTGCTGTGGGGTGGGGAGGGGATGTTGGAGGAATCAAAACAACAACAAACAAACCGCGTGGTTGTTTTTTTTTTTGTTTGTTTCTGGTGATGGTGTGAAGATGAGCCCAGGTGTGCGTCCGCTGACTGCGCTCCTGCCAGTCGGCAGTCCAGATGTATGTCCCACCCCCCTTTTAATAAAAGCAAATAAGTAAATAAAAAAAATGTTACATGTGTCCCATTTTTTAAATTCAGAGTAATCCAAAAAAATCAAACACTGCTTTTAAAGTTAGTCAGCATCTTAGTGAATGGCTCCCTAAATGGCCACAGAGCTCATTTAGTTGTTTTATATATAGACATGGTGTTGCTGGATGCATTGCACAGTTGGGTGCAATTATTGCACTGGCTTCACCTTATTCACCCCCTGATGTCTCAACCAATCACTGCCACCCAAACCAAGATAGAAACACACACATCAGTCAGTCAGTACATTCACACACACTCTACCAGCACATGGGGACAAAGGATGAATAATGCAGAGGTACCGTCTGAGTGAAAGTCGCCTCCCCTCTTTCCCTCCTTTTCACCTTCCCTAAGCAATAAGGAAGCAATGTTGCCATGGAGGCAATGAAGCCTCGGTGCGCTGGCAACCAATTACATCCCTTCCTGTGTGAAACAGCCGACCAATGGCCAAGCCAGACTGGTGCTGCTGCTGCCACAGACACTGAGATCCTATTGGCTCTCTGCTGCTCTTTGATTGAATTTCAGATCTTGTTTTTGAGGGGAAAACATATCAAGGAGTGCCACCTGTGTGTTGCCAAGTTAGGATATGCTGAATTTTCATACACATTTAAAATTATTGCAGGCTGTGGAGGAAAAAAAAATTATTTTATCAGCAAAATAAATCTAAATCTAATGGTGTTTTGTGCTCTGGTGGAGAGTAATTGAGGGGTATATGCTTGGGGTTTGTCAGCATTGTTTATAATATCAAAAATGCCCGTTTATGTCTCCCAGGCTTACAGTTTTATATTTAAATTTACCTCTGATAAAGTGCTGTGGCTCACCAGGCTCAGGTTGATTTATGACCCGTTCCTGAGTTAACTGTTGGTTTGCCACCGCCGATGTAAACCACACCACTCCTTTACCCTCTAACAGCCCAATCCTGGCAATGAAGACAGATACTCACTGGTTTTACAAGAAGATTGTGAACCCTTATCAGTTTCTTCTACTCAGATTTTCCATACTGTTTTGAAATGTATCTAATCTGGTTTAAATTTTTTGATGGATAAGTTGCAAACAATTGTAAATAGATTTTGTGGAGTGAACAAAAGATTAGGGTGATGATAAGGGGTGGTGTAAAATCTAGAAAAAACTATTTTTCCAGTTCCTCTTATTTATTTTTTTCCCCATCTTTTGTTAATTTTACCAATAACCATTCATCCATCCACCTGTTTATCAATCCCTCCATCTGTTTATCTATTCATTCATCCTCCTATCTGTCTCTCCATATTTATTTCCATCTGTTTTTCTTTCATTCCTTCCCTTCCCCCAATTTTAGATCTAGTTTAAAACATGTCTTAATTTAACAAATACTTCATTTGAAAATAAAACAAAAATATTTCCATGTGACGTATCAAGTTTTGGGGGAAACCATTTAAATTACATTTTACTGAAAGTTTGCATATCTAAAGTGATTTTACCCTTTGTATTTAAGAAAAACATATCCATATTGCAGGTAACAAGACCATTTTAATGGTTTAACTTTTAAGATCAACTTCAAATCTGTCAATCTGGAAGACTTCCTTGCCATCAGCCTAATGTTCTAACTCCACAGATTTTCAATTAGATCCAAGTCAGCTTGGCAACTCCAAAATACTATTATTGCTTCCAAAAAACATTAAAAGAATACTTAATATTGAACCTAGCTGTTCTTATGTTTTTATTAAAAAACAAGCCGAAAACTAATCATTAAACCATTTCTTCACACTTTAAAAATCTGTGTTAAAAGGACAGAGAACCCTAGAAAAGTATTGATTTTTTAATTTTTTATTTTATTGAAACTAACATATTTTAAAGTAAAATGCAGGTAAAAAGCCAAATCCTTGGGGAAGCTGGCTATACCTTTGACTTGATTCATCCCCTTTGTGTTTCCTTAACACGGCGGCTTGTTCAACATGTGTTTCCAGCTGAAGTGATTAAGACGATCTGGTGTCATTAGTCGACTAGTTGCAACTGAGTTAAGTTCTTCACATGCTTGGATTTCTCAAATTAATCAGAGGGGTAGCTATATCTTTAACCTTTGAGAAACTTGGCCCAGTTTTGTCCTGTGTCTATAGAACAATGAGTCCGTAAAGCCTGTGCATCAGCCTTCTTGTTTCATTAATCACCTTCATCAGTCAGTCTGACAGAATAACCCAAATCCCCTCTGAGTGCTCAAAGCCCCCTGGTTCATTAGAAAACATCTGCTTGTTTATTTCCTCCCACATCTTTGTGTGCAGTCGTGTCTGCCAGGTAACCCGCCGTGCCTCACTCTCTCCTGTTCAACATAAACCTGCATGCTAAACACAGTGCAGCCCCTCTTCTACAGACCCGGTGTGGTCATGTTTCCTCCGCCTGACAGCATCCTCTGCTGCCGTCGCCGTGGAGCAGGTTAATCTAATGTTTTTCTCAGACACAAAGGCTCGTCCCATTGCCAGTGACACCCCGGTGAGCGCGTGGATGTGTGACGAGGGAGGAGGCAGAAAACAGGATTAGTGTCATTGGGATCTAAGCCTGAACAGATTGAGAGAAATAAAGTCCTGCTGGACAGCAGTGGACAGTTTACACACACGTTAAAATGGAACAACATCCCGTTATGTGTCGGTGTTGTATCGTTTTGTGAATGGCAGGTCATTACTGTCCTTTTCTGGCAGAAGATGCCTCACATTGTCTAAAGGTAAAATAAAATGGAATTTCTTTTTTCTAACTGGGCATTTTTTTCAGGATTTTTTTTTATGTGTTCCTGTCTTTTTCACATCTTTGACAAGTCAAAATGTCATTTAAAAGATTACAAATTTACTGCTCACTCTCCTTAGTTTGCTGCTGGATTACTCTTACAACATGACCTGTTCTTGGCAGATTATTTCTAAAATAAAGGAAAATTATTTTTCTTTATCTTATCAGTGTGGATTACTGATTTTTGAGAATGTACTTGGATTAACAACTCACTGTTGAAGACATAATCTCTAATCTTTTCTTCATGTTTGTATTTTCACTTAAGGAAATATTAAAATTTGTTAAATATATATATATATATATTAATACTCACCTAGCAATGCCACTTTTGGTTATTTAAAATAAAAATTGATGAATTATTTCATTTTATGATCAAAACAAGAAATAAAAGAGGAATGTACGATACAACTGCAAACACGTTTTGCACAACAGCTCAGTGTCCAAACATCTACATTTAACTGTTTATAGATTTTTACATTTGCTTTTAGTAAAAGAAGTACAATAACATTTATCACTGAATGTCCTCAAAAGGTTAATCATGGCAGTATTGAGTTTATTATGTGGACCACAGAGTGGTCTTATCATTTCTGTTCTCTGTTCATATGAATGGGTAATTATAACTATAAACTACTTAAGTATGTGAATGATATAGGGCTTCTTGGGATTTTTTTCCTTTTTTTTACCTCTCCCTCTGTAAAACAGACAACAGAAAGCGATCACTTAGTACAGGAGTGGTGGTGAAAGTGCCTTTTAGAAATGAATGTCAGTAGGACAAAACAGACTCACTATTTAAGATCATAAATAATTAATTCAGTCTAAGAGCTGGTTGAAATAGAAAATATGTTCAAACATCGTGGTACATAAAATTGACCTCAAACTTGCACCTGTACTTGCAACACGTTTAGCAGTTTTGCAGCAAGGGAACTAGTCTTAAAATTGTGAGAAATGTTGTTACGACTGGCTCAAGGTCATAACAAAACAGAAGACCATGCAGGTGTTAAAGTGTAGAAAAATGAATATTTATTAACAAAAACAACAATGGATTGTAGATATCAGTATCAGTGGTGTAATGCAAATG
>CAEGAF010062159.1:0-17435 GCA_903067075.1 Micropoecilia bifurca
AAAGTACCCATTATTAAATCTACTTAAGTAAAGTACAGATACACAAAAATTGTACTTAAGTACAGTAACGAAGTACTTGTACTTCGTTACTTCCCACCACTGCCCAACACGTACCGGATGGGCAGACTTGCTTTCTTAGGAAAACAAATGCTGTGTTGCACAAGTCATCAGTATTAAAGCTACACGATGTAACTTCTATTTAGAAAATCTATGTATTTTACAGAATGTGACAGATAATCTGTGAAAACAAAATTTCACTCCTCTGTCTTCTCCCAGTGCTAACTATAGAAACAGATTAGAAATAACCAATCAGAGCCAGGATGGGTGTCTTAGTGTTGTCAATCACCCTCGTATACACGATTTTCTCAACTTCTCCCTTTTTCTCTGCCACACTATAGCTGGTTCACCACAACAAAGCCTGCCATAAATGCTAAGGTTAGTTAGCATAGCCGCAAATGATGGAGAATAAACAGTTCTCATGGAATGGTGAGTTGTTTCTCCACCATTAGCACATTAAGCAGCGAGTACATGAGGATGACTGAAAGCGTGAACACCCTCCTCATCCAGGGTGTTTGTCTCATCCAGTCTCTACAGTATTTACAGATCTTGTTCTTTTCTCAGTAATGACACTCTCTTCAGCCAGATCTTTTACTAACTGGAGTGGAGCTACACATTTCATGCCAAAGTAAAACCATTATCCATGTTTCCCAAATTGTTTACATTTGTAATATTCTTACTGCATGCAAACCTCTGAATTAGAAAAAAGTAGTAAAAGTTTCTACAACAACATGATTCCTGTCTTTATTCCATAATTAAGCTAAAAGTAGAAATTTTTTTGTAAAATGTCTTTTACAAAAGTACTGTGTTCAGTATTCAACAGTAGTACTTGTAGTATACGTGAAAAGTTATGTTTGAGAGCATGTAGAGCAGAGTTTCCTAAAACTATTTTCTGAAACAACTCAGAGCAGTTATCTCTGCTTTAAATCTCTGTATAATCTGCTGAGAGTCAGTCTGAACTCTAGTTTTCAACAATTTCAATCCCAAAATCAGTGTCTTATCTGCTTACTCATAGTCTAAAATTATCTTTCATACTCCATACATGAGTTAAGTCATAGCAGTGGATAAGTTATATCCACTCACTAAAAGTTTCTCCCACCAGATTGAAGAAAAAGGTCTTAGAAGGATATTGTCAGTCAGAAACCTGGTGGCATTTAGGAACAGAATGGGCCGATCCTCTGTGAATGTGGCCTCAGGGCATTGAATCGGAATCGAAGTGAAGAGACAGAGCCGTGTCTGCGAGCCAGGATCGACCCAACTCGCTATTTCACTCTCAACTCGTCCGGGATCTGAGCGAGTAGAACAAAAACTCAGCAGAAGAATCACTAATGAAGCAAAGCTACACAGGATCTTCATATTTTAAAGCTAAATTCAACATGATTGCATACAGATATGAAAAGCTACATACACATGCTAGCAAATGGCTTAAACTGCACTGCCATATGCCAGCCAGCCATGAACAAACAGACATATACGTCCAACACAACACTGCCTGCCACATGGCAAACCATGATGCTCGCCATTGTTCCGATCTCTGGCTCGCAAAGGGAACAAGACATGTCAAGCCAAATATTTCTCAAACAACAGAGTATGTACTGCATTTAGCAGTACAGCGGTCTGCAACACAAACAGAGATCTGATGCCACCATCACCATCAGTCATCTTCATATATTGTTCAATACAATTTATTTTACATGTAGCTGGCAAATGTAAGCAATGTAGAATAGAATAGAATAGTAGGTTTTCTGCTCCAAACTTTATTATGATGATTCACACATGAACTCCAGCCCAATCAGTTTTTTTTAGTTTTCAGTTTTTAAAGTTTTCCACAGAGGTATACGATCCATCAGCAAACAATTTGCAGCACTTCAATTTTTCCACATATTGTTGTTCTAAATTGTATTCAATTATTGTCTTTCCTCAAAATCGGACACATAAGTAGCCCATTATGAGAATGTGGACATTTGTTTTTTGAGTGTTTTTTGCAGGCTTAGTAAAATATAAAACCAATAAATCACATTTTGATTTCTTGATCTTCTCACTGTCTCAGATTAATACCTTGTCGGTCTTCCTGTAGCAGCAGTTCCAGCATCAGGTCTTTTTGAACATGAAGCCTCCAGCTCAGCTCACTGACCTTTAGGCAGTTTGCTCCTTTCTTCTCTGCAGTTTGTTTCTGCCTCCATCAGGTTGGATGGGATTGGTCAGATCTCTCCAGAGACGTTCAGTCAGATTCCAGTCTGGACTCTGTCTCAGTCTCTCCAGGACTCACACGGTGGTTCTGGAGCCTTTGAGATCCAGGCCATGTGCTTTGGGTCATTGTCTTGCTGGAAAATAAACCATCACCCAGACTGAGGTGATGCTCTGCAGCAGGTTTTTATCAGGATCTTTGTACATTTCTACGTTCATCTATCCTGACTAGCCTGCCAGTTGTCACCATGAGAGATTAAAGGATTTCACAAACATGCATCCAACAATCATATCAACACTCCAGGTCAATTTCCAACAATTCCCAAAGTCACACACACACCAAAAGAATTGTAAAAGCGCACATGGGGTCAGTCCGACAGCGCCAGGCTACACACAGGCTAAAAAACCAGGGTCCAAATGATTCTATCTTTCAAGACCACAGAAATGTTTAAGGACTTGTTAAACATGAATGATGCCAACACTCCAGGTATGTTAAGATGAGAGAATAACACCATAACATGACGTAAAGCTAAACTAAAAGCCTCTTTTGGATAATACCGTCCCTTTAAATGTTGAGTTGAAAAACAGCCAGCACATGAGGTAAAAGCTCAATTTGCTATTGCAATTTGGTTTTGATAGTGATCATAAAATCCTCCTCAAAATATCCTAACTTCTCACTCTTCACAGAAAGAAGTTTTATCAGTCTGAGGGTCAGCCTTCGACAGCGGGCAGTTCCGTTTCCAGCAGAGTGATAAGGCAAATGGAGAGGCTCTGATCTTTTCATCTTATCTGCTGTGATATTGCCGTCTTGGTATTCAGTTTGAAGTGTGAGGCAGCAAAGTAATTGTTGCCGTGGAGAGCCCGGTGTAGCCCCGCAGAGGGCCACACCGAGCAGAGTGGCCGAGCAATATAATCAGCGAGGCGCGCTGACACGACACATCCAAGAGCGGGAAGGTTAGTGGAGAGGGATCAGGCTGCTCTCACAAAGCTCCATGGGCCGCTCCACCACCATGATAATCATACATCTAATCAACAAGGTCTTTTGGAGATGTTAGATTAAATGATCCAGATAAGTGCTCAGGCTCTGTGGGAGCTGGAGGAGACGAGAGCGGATGAGCGCTGTGGGTAGGAGGTTAGCTCCATGAGGCTCCATAATAACAACATGAACATTAAGGGTTGCATGGCGCTAAAGCTGTACTGTCCTTAGAAGGCTTAAAACTCTTACTAATCGTTTCTTATTGCATCAAACTAAGTGGAACAAATGATCAAAAAGTAAATAAGGTATCTTGTAGAACAAGGAAGGTCAATATATTGGTCACATCTGAACAAACTCAGACCATGGAGAGGATGTTCATCTGTTAGCATCACGATGTCTTCAAAGGTTACTTCGAACATTAACGGTGTCTTGCAGGTGACAAGACACCGTTATTATAGCACTGGGTTACAAAGAAATATGTTTTGGAAGTTGTCTATGTTTTTCAACTGAATTAGAACTATTTTCCACCGCTGTCTCCAAAAATGACATCCATTTCTCTCAATCAGGTCAGGTTTTTATGCTAACTGGATTTAGAGAAATCTGATCTTCTGACTAAATTGATTAGATTTTTGTGACATCATCAGTTCTCATCCAACAAAGGTTTTAGGAGGAAAAACAATAGTTTTTTTTTAACAGAGTGTTTTAATTAAATGTTACAAACTTGGATTTCTGTAAATTGAATCCTGATAAAGGTAAGTACATGTGATTTGAACATTACTTCTTCATTGTGTAACATTCTCTGTCTATTTCCTGTCCTGATGGAGTCTCTCCTCCTGTTCATCACTCATTGATCCAGGTTCTCAGGAAACTGATCCATATGTGAGAACAAGTCCTGCATTTTGATGCTCATGTTGCTCCATAGTTCAGAAAGTTGACCTGATGGAGCAAAACCGATGAGATTTTTGGATTCAGCTCATCAAATTGACCCCAAAACAGTTGAAAAACCCGAGGCAACTTTTTTGGCTGTTGACCAGTGTAGTTCACTATAGTCTATAGTCACTATAGTTCTAGCTGCTAGAGTTAACAAAAACTAATGAAATGAGAAAACATTTTTTGTTAATTGAAATAAATGAAACCAGTAATTATTGAGAAAAAAATATATAAGGAACTGGAACTATATTGTGTGTTTATAAAACTAAGTATAGGATACTGAAAATGTAGATTCTATATTTTCATGTTTATGAATCTGTCTATTAGCCTTTGAACTGATTAAAAGCAGGCAATGTTATTTAGATAATATCCCACAGTTGCAGCAGCTGCTCTTTTGGGGGCGCTATCACAAAATGACGAGATGGGGCATCATGGTTCTAAGGTTTAAAGTCTTATTTAGGAGACATCAGAGCTGAAGCTGACAGGAGTTTTTCCTGGATGTGTGGACGTAGGGAAACCTAGAGAACTACAAAACATAGGCCATGCTGATTAAAAAAAATAATTAAAAAAATCACATTAAAAAAAATGTTCCAAAACAAAAGAGTTGAACATATTTGGTTAAGACAAAGCTGCCAACAGTTTGGCACATTTCACACCATATAACAAAGCCTGGGAGCAGCTCCCGTACTGAACATGTAATCCTTTCCCAAACAATCCGCTCCAGAGTGGATCTGATTCTCCGTTTCTGATTTCAGACTCCAGCTAAGAAAAAAATAAGTCATTTTTGGTTTCTGCCGGATGGCCAACAAAAAGCTGCAGACTAAACCGAACACCAAACAACGTTAGTGTCAGAAATTTCACAATCAGATTTCAAAGAAGATGATTCATTTTTAATGTATTCTAACTGACGTTTCTGGCCTTAAATTTCTTTTTTTTTTGACCTGGTATTGCATTCCCTGTTGCTGTGTATCACAGACTTTACCTCTGCCTTACCTCGGCATTACATTTCAGGCAGCTTCCCCAGCAGCAGTTATCTATCTGCTGATATCCAACAGGTGCAGAGGATATTTCTACCTCTAATATTTCCATTTCTTCCCCCTTTGTGTTGTGCCTAGAAACATAATACCTTGGAAAAACATCTCACACACAAACAACAGGCAGCTCTCAGCACTGATGCTTCTCTTCTATTTCCCCCTCAAAATATATACCCTCACAGCAACGTAGTGGGGTTCTCCAGTAAATAAAAGGAAAACATCATTTGAAATCTCCTTCCTATTTGAGTGCAGGTCTTACATTGGGGGTCCAGAGCTCTGAATCATCCATCTTCAAGGATTGGAATATATCTCGTCATATCATCTGTCCGCTCTGTTTCGTCCCCGGGGTTCTGGCCTGGTGGTGTTGGGTGACTCTGGGGCAGAAATGTAAGCTAGCTTTCATTGGACAGCAGTTATGGACACCCTATTAGCCAACACATTATGTTCAAATAGTTGACAACCCTATACTGCTAAAACACAAACTCTTATCAACTCTTATCAAGTGTTGTTGGTCTGGTTTCTAATGCAGATATCTTTGAACACTTGAAATAAGACAAAACAAACTTGCAAACCATATGAGCTTATTTGAATAATTCTGGAATATCTAATAAAAAGTGGTTCCACTGGCAAATTATGAGGAAATTGTCTTGTTACAGGTGAAAGCAGTACCAGTACATTTCTAACCTTTGTACCACTGTTACATCATTGAAATCAAACTAGCACACGTATATACACACACACACACACACACACACACACACACACATGCACACACACACACACACACACACACACACACACACACACACACACACACACACACACACACACACACACACACACGTGCACAAAGATAATATTTAGGTGAAAGTCTGCTAGTATTTATGGTGGTTGGCATTATTTACACTATGACCAGAGCAAATTGCTTTGAATTCTCAAAGACCTGAGCTGTTGGGACCACAGAGAGAGAAATCTCTTCCGTCAGAGACCAAGAACTGATCAGAAACTCCCACATTAGTTTTGATTGAAGACAAACTAAACCCACTGAAATAACATGAGCTGAATGTATCTCATCTTCTTGCTGTTTATTTTGATATTAACCATCACACCGTTAATGTAGCTCAATGATTGGCATCGAGCTGCTCTTGCAGCTGCTGTTTTCTTCTAAATCCACGAGTGCAATTTCAGACCAAGTTCTTAAAACAGCAACAGTTTTTCAATATCACCAAGTAACATAAAGATCCTGCTCTGAATGTTGCGGTTAAATCCCCTCTGCAGTTCAGCAGGTATTGATCAGAGATCAGCAGGTAGGGACAGTGAAGTGTTCACAAACATTGCATGTTGTCTCAAACTGCTTTAATGAGTTGAGATGGAGACATTAGGACAACTGTTTGCACAGCATCTGCAGGCAGAGCTTGGATTGCTCTTCCCTTTGAATAATTGATTGTACATTCATTGATTGTATTTTAAAGGGACATTTCCAGCTCACATGCCAGGGCCATTTACTTACTAGATATTGGAGATCTGAAAGACGGAGGTGGTGGTGTAGGCTCTCCTACTAAAGTCAATCCCCATTTCTTTGGTCTCATAATCAATTTTTTTTATTACTTTAAAACATAAGCGCCTCTAGGTCAGTCGAGTTCTGTGGAGACCTCACATAGCAATCAAACATGAGTATTTTGTACAGGACGACACTTATATGTCTTTGAAATGTTTACCTAATTGTTCCAAAGCTAGTTTAACGTTTAGCCTAGTCTGACTCAGTGGAGTACAGCTGAGTGTGTTCAAACAGTCAGAAACAGTTGTGTTTTACCAAATTTACTTCTTTAGCCTTTTTGTCTCTGGATCCATAAATAAATGAAGAGTGATCAGATGAAATTCACTTAGTTTGAAAGTCAATGAATGTTAATGAAAATTAACTCAATCACAAAAATTGAATCTACTCTGTGGTCTCAGCAGGACCTGCCAGCATCAGGTCACTGATTGTACATGTCGCTCAGGGCCAAAGTTTCTGTAAGAGCAGGACAGCTGTACAAATAAACTCACACTCTACCTGTCTGAATTGGAGCTAGATAGATCGGCCAGACACTAGCTGAGTCCAGAGACATATGGGTTGAGTCGCCATAAGTCTCTGGAGTTACTTTTGGACCAGGATCCTGGTGATTGCAGTCCTGTACAGAGAAATCACTTTGGAAAATCTGCCTCAGTGGGTGAAACAAGTTTCATTTCCACTGTGTCACAGACCCTTGATTTATAAAGACTCCTTTGTGTTACAATCTAAGAGATCCTCTTGGAGTCTTTCTTCTGTTAGTCCAATCTTAAAGCAAGATTGTTAGCTAAACAATGATCCTTTTGTTTTGAAGGTCCTTTACTGCCAAACTTTCATGTGACTTCCCATTGGTTCAAATATAAACCTTCTTTTTTTAATAGTGATGATTTTTTTTGTTGACCCATTACATACACAAAGTTTTTTTTTTTTTTTTTTTTTTTTTTTTTTTTTATTTTTTTAAACATCAAATCCCAAACTTTTTGTAGCCATTAGAAACCATTAGCCATTAGTGTCTGGATGTCTGATCAAACTAAAGGCAGAGCTCAGTCAGATTGGTTGCTTCCTGCCCAGTAGAAAAGCTGTTTTATACAGTTTGGTTTTGAAGTTATGCTCACTTACATTATGGTATGTAAGTGTACAAAGTCTGAATCTTCTGTCATCATAGCAACAGACAAATATCTTTTCCAGATACTGTTGTTAAGCATATTCATAAATTTGCACTATTAAGTCAGTTTGATCCCCACTGGATCCTCCAAGTGGAACTAATTTTCCTGTAAGGCTAGTCATACTAGCATTTTCACAATTAATGTTTAGTCTTACATGCTTACTTAGAAAATAAAATATTTTGTGCTTTTTTCTTTTTCCTCCTCTTCTCTTTTCATTTTTAACTGTCTCCCATCTTAAACAGCCCAGGACGACCACTAGGTACACACAACCTGATGTGTATCTATACTACTGTGAGAGACAGCCTCAGTTCAGTTCAGTTCAATTTAATTCAACTTCTTTATATAACATCAACAACAAATGTTTAAAAGAAAAAAAAAATCATTTTCGAAACAATTACTATAAGGCATGTCTGTAGCCTCTACAGTCTTTTGAAGGTTTCAGCCAGGCAGGTACCAGAGCAAGACCCAAACCGAACTTTGGTTCCTTCCTCCTTATGCCACGGCCTGTTTATTGCTTTAAAAAAATAGCAAACTCTACTTGGTGCAGGACATTTGTCCAAGTGCTAGTTACTCACTACAGAAATCGAAGGCAGACTCAATTCTAGGATACTGGGTTTACTGACACCTTATTCTCACATAAAGGATGCCACTATCAACAAGCCTGTCTTGTTATGCAGACTTTGTTGCCAGTAAACAAGGCAGCATTTTTACAGTTGTCAGATTTCTGTAGCCCTTGTTATAGGTCTCAGTCCCAAAGGGACGCCTCATGTGCCTATGAGATACAGTTTACTTCATTATAGCAGAAAAAATCAACATCCTGGGGATGACAAAAGGTGGGGAGAGCAATGACCTGAATCCGGTGACGTATTGCACGATACATGGAAGGAGGAGACCTATAGGGAGGTGTAGGGCTTCCAGCCCTCCTCTGTCCCCTATAATTTCCACCTGTGAAAGCAAAGCAGCAGGTCTTGTGTTTTACAGCTGGAGATAGTTTGTCTCGGTTCCCTGACACATTGTTGTTGTTATCGCTTGCTCCACCTAATAAAACCAGATGCCGGATGCTTCAATTTCAGACCAGTCTCTAGGGAATGTAGAGATTCAGTCAAGACGTTGAAAATAAAGCAGACCGAGAAAAACAAATAGAAACATTTCAAATACACAGAGAGGGAAATGTTTATTTTTCTTTATCAGCATTAATGTTGCTACCAATCATTGACCCGGCTCAGGACCAAGTAATTGTTATCAGCACTCATTTTATAGAATGCCAGTTAATATTGTTGTAAATACGGAACAAATGAATTTTGATCTGAAATTTTTAAGCTGTAATTTTAAATTTGTGTCTTATTTAATGTAGAAATAATTCGACCTCTTGGTGTTTAAATGAAAGGAATATTTTCTTACACAGAAAAGTAAAATCAGCTGGTGATATAATGGAAAACTCGCCCAGCCCTGATGGAGCAGAACACTGGGAACTCCACTGGGAACTCAATGTTCATTCAGGTAAATAGTTAATAGCAGGAGCGAGAGAGTGAGAAGTTGAAGGCAACATTTTCTCAGCAGTGATGCAGTGGAAATATATACCCATGCTGTCCGATGACTTTTCCAGTTTTCTATGCTTTGCTTCTCACAGAGGGTCTGGGCTTTGAGAAATGACTGTGTCTTAGAGATGTGGACTCTATTGAAGTTTTAAATTTGGTCCAATCACTAATATTTAGCATAAAATATGTAATGGGCCAGTTCAATGCTATGAAGCTTACTGAAAATGTCCTGTGGTGTAAGCAGCCATCCTGAACTGTGAAGAGAGAAATATTACACCAAACGATGTGACTGTTGTTATTAATTTAATATTTGGAAGCGTGGCCAACACGGACTCAACAGCATTGTTCACTTCCTCCTCTGACATTGCTAAAACTACAGGCGAACTACAAAACTAACTACTAAAATGACGTAGAAAATCATCGTGATTGTTCAGAACTTCTCCTTCTGTTCGCTGATTGGCCCAGTTGAAATTCTCCTGGAAGGAATTCAAGTAAATGGAAGAAAGCCCAGATTGAGCTGTGGAAGGTAATTTGAGTCGAGCAGCAATGGCAATCAGAATAGACACAGGCCCCTTAGCTGAGGCTAAGGAAATATTACTTGTAATTAAGTGTTGATTCAGTGCTGACTGAAACTCTTCAAGCAGGTAACTTGCTCACACATCCAATTAGTAACAATACTTTCCAGCAATCTGAAATCCATCAGCTCTTCAACTGAGGAGCTGACAGATTATTGAGACAATTATTATCATTGCGTGTGAATGGGTGAATCACTGTAATGTGAAGCACTTTGGGCACAAAGTACAAAGCCATTTACCATTTAATGTCCCCATGTTTAGACCCATGTAATGCAGAGCAGAATGGAAAATAGTGTGACTGCAGGAGATTTATTGTGAAAACTCAGATTGAGGTTATAAAAAAATAACAGAAATCTCACCTGCCTTTACTTCCAGATGCTCATTGCAGAAAAAAATAAACATCTAGCTGTTTGGATCTGGTTCTTGTGTTAAAGCATAGATGGAAAATACAAGTGAAAGCCTGTAAAAAGGGTAACAAGTTCCCCTGTCATCTGATAATTAGAAGTGCAAAGGATGTGCCACACATCCCCACGTCACCAGAATATGACTTTCTATCCAAAAGTACCTCTAATTAGATCATACGCTCCCAGAAGGAAGAACTTGCAAAGTCAACGCTTTGCAAATTGAAGTGTCAAAAGTTTCACCTCAAGCCTAAAATCTGGTGCTAAAATGTGAATCAGAGTGCAGGCGTTGATACGTTTCTACCTTACTTTACACACATACACACTCGTTCTGATATGACATTCTCTTTAGATGTCCCATTCATTTCAATTTCACATCCTAACAAAAGATAGTCTCTGCGTGACGAGATGCATATGCCACAGATGATGTATCACCAAAAGAAGGTCTGCGGCTATGATAGACACTTACATAGCTCACATCACTTGATATATGCAAAGGAATTACCAGGCTGACATTCTGAGAGAAAGGGCCCAGGCTGCAGGAATATCACCTGCTCTGATCTCTCTGTGATTGTTCATTTCACGTTGGCTCACACACCAGCTGAGCACACGGCCGGCTGCTGCACAGGGGGTCGAGAACATGGAAAATAACAAACAGGCGAAGACCGAGGCCCTTCGCATGGCGGCGCGTCACGTTCATAATGGACGCTCACCCCGAGCGTCCCGCCATTGTCTGGCGCAAATGTGAGACTTGGCAAGGCAACGAGGGGGGGAGACGCAGAGGTCAGGCCAGTTGAGCCGCTTGCTCTGTAACCTCCACATCCTCCTTATAATCTGCTGTCAAACATCCAGACAGGACTGTCAGCCATGACAGGAGAGCTTAGCGTCCTGGACAAGAGACAAACAAAAAAAGGGACATTTTCACACATGATTTTGGTACATCTTTACCCCCCCCAGCCCTTAAGTGATAAAAAAATCGTTCAGAGACCTTTCAACTGAAGTAGAAGCATAAGGAAGAAGGGTTTCTAATTTTTCTACAAATAAATGTCACATTTTCAGGAATTTTCCTGACTTGCATGTGGTATCAAATGACAGAGTCCAGGTCTTCTAGAAACATCTGCAGGAGAAGAAACGAATGATTAAGAAAATACACTGATGATGAAGACAAAGAGGACAAGAAGAGTTGACAAAGTAATGACTCAGTGGGAAAGAATGTAAATACATCTCAACCTTCACAGATTTACTTGTAAATCCATGCATCCTTTTACTTCCACTTCACAATGATGAAGTACCTTAATATTGTTTATTATATAAATTATAAATGTGGAACAGTTCAAACTGAATATCTTTGGAAGGCACAGTGCTAAATCGGAATATCGAGTGAGCCAGCAAGTCATTTTTCTTGTTTTAATTTTCCCTTAACTTTTAATCTTTTTTTTATCTTTGACTCATTGTTCTGTTTTTGTCCTTTTCTTCTTGTAATGTCTGCCCTAAATTCAAATCTGGGATGACTTGTTCTCCGTTAATACAATAATAGCAGATTGGACCATAAAGCTCCTGCGACCATAAATCCTCTGAAAGCCATTTCCTTTGTCTAAATTTAGGAGCTTTTATGGGTTTCTCAATTTTCTGTCATTTGGAAAGTTTGTCTTATGTGTAAAAGAAGTTTCTGTGTCACTTTTTTTGCTTTTGTGGTTCTCCGTATCTCTGTGTTCTCCAAAAGCTCATCGCTTCTCCTCCTCTACTTTGACTTGCCAACCTTTTGCTTGAGTGCCTTCACTTCTAGATGCCCACAAAGGTATAAATTAATAAAGCTTCTTATTGAAATAACAGCATCTGTTGCCATGGATATGAGAAAGCGAGCCCTGGTTTTCTCAGCAGTGACTTTCTGGTTGCCAGTTGTGCAACCTGCTTACAAAGATGTGTAAGTAAATAATGAATATGTCAGCTGCTAAGTGTCACACTGTGGCCATAGCCAGTTATATGACTCACCAACTACTGTCTTCACAGCTAATCAGTTCTTAAATTCATTATGGGCATTTTTCTGACTGGTGAAAATCATCATCATCATCATCATCATCATCATCATCATCATCATCATCATCATCATTGATGATTCCTGATCATCCATGGAACTTCATCAGAAATGTGGACTGTGGGTGCTGACTTTAGCGTTAGGGTCATCTCTGCTGCTGCTACATGTTTACCATCTACAGGCTTGCATAGATGATATATGAGCTAATAAAAGCATCTGAAACTGAATCCAACCTCCTGATGCCATGCTGTGTAATTCTTTTCTCTTTTGACAAGCAATTCATTTTGTCTGTAAGGAATGTCAAAGACATCTGAATCCTTAGAGTCAGAAAGATTAGGAACGATTTTGACAGGCAGATTTATCATCTGAGGTGTTGATATGTGTTGTATTGAAGAGGCAGCATTTTGACTTGCTTGTTCCATTGTGTTTGCCTGCAGGCAAGGATGGAAGTCTTTCTAATAAGTGCTGAGCTTATTTCCCTCAATGTGAGGTCCACCAAGATGCCAATGCAGACAGAGGAGGTATGCTGCAGGTGATTGGAAACTGGGAGAGATTGAAGCCGCTCAGGTTGTGGTGTAATTCATTTTGTTGTTAGTAGCTATTCTTTAAAGGAAAATCTACTTTTTTGAGCTTTGCATCATGTTATAACAATATTTCCTCATCAAAAACATAGCTGAAGTGCTGCATTGATTCTTTCATGCATGTTTGCGAAATCCTTGAATCTCCCATGGCAACCATTCAGCTATGCAAAACACATGAGTGGACCTTCGAGACACAGCTCCTCCTCAGAACTGCAGCTTCGAAACTTCTAGGTTTCCGCCTCAAGGGGCAACCCTCTCTGGCAACATCCGAACTCAGCTCCTTCACACTAGCTAGCAGCATTTAGCAAACACATAGGTTCTCTGCATTTACTGAACTCATTACAGAAGCTACTTCTCAGTGAAACGTTGTTAAAGGAGCAATGCTGTGATGACGTCACTTGCTGAAGGTGGAGTTTCAGAAAGAGCAGGAGATTTTACAGAGACAGAAGCCAGTTTCAAGGCGCTAAATTACAAAGTCAAATAGTTTTAAAGTCATATTTCATATTTATAGCATTTATAGCATGGACTTAACATAGTTACTTAACTCTGCAATAAAATGGCACTGTCTGCCTGGAAAATAAATAATACTGCCCCTTTAACAAGTGTTTAATTGACCACAGTACTAATATTATGTGTGGACACTGAACAGGAGTTTGGCCAACTCTAGATTACAGTCAGCAATTAGAGTTAAAATGTGTGACTTACTGCAAACTCATTGAAACTGCTGGTTTTTCAAGGAGCATTAAGTAAGGATGAGTCCCTGCAGATTCATTTGTACCGAGGGAGAGAGTAAAAATCTCTATGCCCCTTCAGGCTTGGACATGGAATAGAGACATCATAGAAAAGGGAGCAAAAGGGCCATTCATTTTGTTTTTCCACTAAGGTCTATGCCTTTCATTTCCTGTCCATTGATCTGTGTGGCCTGAGGCAAAAGGTTGAGGGTAGAAGTTGAGCTAGAGGCCAGCGATGGAAATTTTTGCAGGGAGTTGTCGAAAGGCACCGCAACCAGAATCGTTGATGATCAATCTTTCTGCCAGCACAATGAGCATTGATTCTATTCACTGTGTCTTGGTATCTAGAATGTTTTGATAGTACAAATAGGAAGGGGGTGAAACAATTGCACACACATTTAATTGTAAAATGGGAAGTGGGGCTATAGAACTGCTTTAATTTTCTCTTTCATCATCAAGCCTAACGATAAATACGTGCCTTCCTGATAAAATCGATATCTTTTGTCTTCATCTCAGACAAACGCCACAGTCGACCAGCGAGCTTTGAATACCGACAATCAACTTTTCATTGATTTAGCATTCAAAGGGGAAAAAAACACTATTGGTTCAGAAGTGATGTTCATCTTGTGAGAATTCAGGGAACCATGGCAGCCCTGCTGCTGCTGTTGGCAACCAGTCATTTATGGAAAGTGAGCCGAGTTCCTCTGGTTGCGTGAATATTGCAACTCATCGTATTTGTGATCGAGCTTCGAGAACTGACGTGGAGGATAGTGATTCGCATTAGCAACCTAATACGTTTTGGATTACTTCTTACAGCGTCTCTGATTTATCCACCACAAACTCACCAATAAGACACAGAACACATCAACAGTAGATAGCAATTTCCTAAAATGTCCACGGGTGAGTGATTATTACGACGCTGTCGCTATTGGTCTAATATGTCAGAAAGACATTTCAATGGCCAACACTTCACTAAATGATCTGTCCATGCACTGTACATGCATGTTGATTATGTATATGAGTTTTGAAATTAACCTTTCCATAAAGATAAAATGATAATATGTTGGAGCCAAAAACCTCCTTCGTGCTTGCAGAGGTAATGCTACAGTCCACTGCTTGGAGGAACACAAAGAAGAAAAAGATTTTATCCTCTTCTTGTGTTGTCCTTCCGTCTGACAAGATATTCTGTTGCTAGGGGCACCGAGCGGGTCAGCACTGCAAGCAGTCTGCTTTTTGTACCCTCCTTTCCTTCAGCCTTTGGCATGTGGTTTTTGAATTGTGTTGTTTAAAATGCACAGTGTTCAAAGTAAAATGTACAGATTTACTGAAGGCAATCTGTAGGGGCAGAACAGACCAATCAGAAGGCAGCTTAACAGCAGGACGTGGTCAACAAAGAACTGGACAATCTGGTTTGTCTAAGGCATTTTGGTTTTCTACAGAATTGACTCTGCCCAGGCGCTCAGTCTGAATGGCATCAGAGACACTTGAAACCAGAATGAGTCTGCTGATAAATGTCGCCTCCTGGAGGTCCGGTCCATTTGTCTCTTTTTCAATTTGCTTTCTGAGTTCTCTTGGGTATTGTAGCACAGATGGGGACCTCAAGAACATGTTGGGTTTGAAATGTTGCTGGTACACCTTGTGACAAGGTCAGCTTATGTGAATAGGTCTGGCGGTCTCAGTGTGCGGCCTGTGGGGGAAACAGTCTTTCAATAAGGTTGGGAATCTCTGATCTGTCCAGATGGAGCGGATGGGGAGGTCAGGAGTTTATGTGTTTCTGAAACTAAACTCAAGACAGAGCACAGAGTTGGAATTATAGAGTGGTGCAGATCAATATTAGCCCATAATATGTCAGAGATTTAAAAATAAATAAATAAATAAAAATAAGAAGCTCTGATGTTAACAGCCGGGAGCGCTGTATTTATGTTCAGACACACCTTTGTGGTCAGTAAAATATACGGCCCAAACTCCATCCTGGCATCACAGTAAAAAGGGACTGAAGGTAAATCTCTTGGCTCTCATTTTACCTTTGAGGTCAATTTCATGAGTAACACCTCGCATTCTGACTGACCCAACTCAGTGTCCATCCACAGCTGAAAATGACCCGAGTGAGGCAGTGACTCGGGGCCAGATCCCAGGTGATATATTCTCCTTTAAAAGGGGGGCGGAATGTGATAGATGTGCAGATTCCCAGAGCCATTTCTCAGCTGCCTCTGCCAGCTGGGCAGCAAACTGCAATGGTCTCTACAGGACACTCCAGCATATTTGGAAAACAGAGAAATTTGATTTGGGTCAAAGATAATATTTAAGTCACCTTTGTCTGACAGAAATGGGAGTAAAAAATAATCGCTAGTGTTTATCAAGAAGGCTTCAAAAATGCCAAAGTGCCTTCACACACACAAAAAAACATTTTAATTTTGAAAAATGTGACCAATATTTGCTGGTTGCTTTCCCACTCAGCTTCGTATAATGTAACTAGAGAGTTACATTATACGGTCCAGCCAACTGGACTGGTTATTATTAGCTATTTTTCATCTTCAGTTTGAAAAGATTTGAGCTGCTGATACCGATTTCGGGCAATTCATATATCAAATCAAAATACAGTTTGTCTAGCTTTCCTGCCTAGAGCAGTCGCTGATTTTATTTTTTACATTGGAAGCCAAGGCAACATAACACAATCTGTGTGACCTGCAATCACTGTACAACATGGTGTACTATCATTCTAAAGCAAAGATTTTATTGGAGAATTATTTCACAGGACCTTTAATATTTATGCTAGCAGTTAGCAGAACTAGCACCAGCAACATCACAGACTGTGTTTTCTCCCTAAACAATGTAGGTCCCGTCCTTTTAGTCTGGGATTTCAAAATACTGGTTAACTTTGCTAAATCCAACTTATTCCATTTTAGGCCAAGGGCTAAAGCAGGCTAACAGGCTAATTAGCACAAAATCCTTGTTGGTTAATTTGCTGTCACAATAACAAATTTTGCAGCTACAAATGTTTTACCAAACCAAATTTTATCACACAGTTGTGGTTTTATTTAACAAAGAAATCTCATTTAATGGGAGGTAAGACATTTGTGTTTGTGACATTATGAGGGCAGAAAGGAATAAAAAGACAATTGTTTGAATGATGGGTTGTGTCACAATGCGTGATATTGGTCTGTGCTGCTTCTCTCATAATTTGGGTGCAATCAGAGGTGACGGAGTGTGCCACCCTGTGTGGGCGGTCAGATGCTTTGTGTGGATCCATGTCAGCGCCACCTTGATTAGATCTGGTCTGTCAGCTGGCGCTAAAAAAAAGAGGATGATAATTGGACAAGGTGCTTTGACCTCGCCTTAAGTACTTTTCTGCTTTTATCTTTCATCATTTATTTTGTTTCTGTTTAACACCCGTCACACTGGCTTCTGAGAGCGAACCAAATGCTGTGTTTACGAAGGGCAGCGCCGTTCAGGGAGACGCTTCTCCTGGGAGGATGTTGCCAGGAAACAACAAGATCACTCGTGATTTGGAACGGAGTTTTGTGCTACAGAGAGCCGTCACCACAGCAAGCTAAAGATGAATCAGGTCTGAGCGGTGTCAGTCTGCAGTGTCCTGGTGCCAGTCTGCAGTGAACTGGTGCCAGTCTGCAGTGACCTGGTGCCAGTCTGCAGTGAACTGGTGCCAGTCTGCAGTGA
>CAEGAF010062161.1:0-12257 GCA_903067075.1 Micropoecilia bifurca
AACACCGTTGTAAATGTTAATGTGACTCTGTAGTGTTGAATTCAACACCAGCTGACTTGGACACATATAGACACTATTGGGTGTTAATTCAACACTGGCATTTTTACTGCGTGAAATTAATTGCAAAATTTCTGATTTTCTTCTAGGAAATTTTGACTTTTCAAACTCAGGAAATTTCTGAAAAAGTAACATTTTTGACTTCTGAAATTCACACATTCCCTGTTTTTTTTTTTTTTTTTTTTTTTTACAGGAAATTTCTGAGATTAAACTAAAAATGTGAGAGTTTTTTCTAGCAACTAGTTTTTTCCAGAAAAAAACTTGGGAATTTTTTCCCCCCATATTTTCTGAAATAAATGGGATACTTTTCCAAGACGCTGTAAAAACAGATGATTGATTTAGTTCGAAACAAACCCGCTTTTCTTCCAGTTCGACTTTCATCCTCGTTTGTTCGTCTACATCCAGAACCTGGTTTCCGTCTCGGTCAAACTGCGAGAAAGCCGCGGATATTTCCTTATCTTCATGACCCATCCTGCAAATTCAACTCTGATGTTAGACAGGATTTATAATTATAATAGTAATATTTTTACGTATTGCCTCTTACTCTTTAAGAGTCTCTCTGAAATCCTTGAATTCGATTTCTCCAGATCCGGACTGCAGAGCTTTCTGAACGTCCGATATTTTCTCTTTTTTCAGTTTCAGCTTCATAAAAGTCTTCATGTAGCTCTGGAGGTTTTAAGGAATCCGTGGCGTTAGTCATCCTTGTGTGGACATCAGGTGATTTAATCTGGTCCGTACCTGTTTGATGAGGTCGGTAATCTGCAGCTCGTCCTTCTGAGACAAAAGCTCCTCTTTGACCTCTGAGTAAGTGTCATTGATGATGGCCAGGAACATGTTCTGGAAGGAGAAACTCATGACCCCCAGCTCAGGTTGAGCCCTAAAATCAAACATTTGTTGCAGAAATTCTCACCAGCAGGACAAAGAAAACAAAAAACACGTAGGTGACGAAGTAAATGGGCCCCAGGACTCGGTTTGCGCTGTCGATTGAGTCGAAATCGAAGTCGCCGAGAATTATCCGGAACTGCGTGAAACTGCAACAGAAGGAAAATGGACACAGTTTTTCCAGTTAAAGTCTGTTTGGTAACAATATTCACAACAGTGGGTGAATTAAAATATTACTCACTTAAGAGTAGAACTACTTCAACATATTTTTACAGAGGGAAAAATAAAAAGTAGCTGTTTGTGTGTCTGGAGAACTTAAAACATGTTTTTCATTCAGTCGGTAGAAAATACAAAAGATTTACTCAAATAAAAGGAGAAATACTTCAAACTAAAATTACTCAAGTAAAAGTAAAAGGTACAGCGCAGTAAAAAATACTCCTAAAGGTAAGAAGAGTAAATTTAACTAGTTACTAAAATTACTCAAGTAAAAGTAAAAGGTACAGTGCAGTAAAAAATACTGCTAAAAGTAATTTTTTTCAGAAGAGTAAATGTAACTTACTCAAGTAAAAGTAAAAGGTACAGCGCAGAAAATATACTCCTATTACTCAAGTAAAAGTAAAAAGTACAGCGCAGTAAAAAATACTCCTAAAAGTAAGAAGAGTAAATGTAACTAGTTACTAAAATTACTCAAGTAAAAGGTACAGCGCAGTAAAAAATACTCCTAAAAGTAATTTTTTTCAGAAGAGTAAATGTAACTAGTTACTCTGGATATCTGTCACCACTTACATGCACTTGACGAACGTGCTGAAGGTTTCGACCTCGGTTCCAAACAGCAGGTATCCAAGCTGCGCGTAGGCGAAGAAGACGATGAAGAACATGATGGCGAAGCCCAGGATGTCCTTGGCGCATCGGCCCAGCGTGGTGGACAGCTGCGTCATCGTCTTATTGAAGCTGATGTACTTGAAAATCTACAGAAAAACCAAAAGGAGGTGAATGCCTGATGGTTTTCTCCTTAGTTACCTGAAAAGTTACAGCTAAAGGCTAATTTTAAAATGGCGCCATGCTAACTTAGCTAATGCTATCCAATCCAATCTGGTTCTATGTGAAACTAGTTGTCTTTTCTCTTATTATATTACATAAATATTTAAAAACTGTATTTTGTAATTATTTATATTATGTTTATTTTGAATAGGTTGCTAACTAAATCTTTAGTTTACCAACTAAGGATTTGGTTCAGAGCTAAATATTCAGTTAGCAAGCAGTAAGCTTCCTGTTAGCTTGCTGAGCTAAATGTTTAGTTAGCATGTGAAATTGTTGTCACTAACTAAATAGTCTGTAAGCTAAATAAGTAGCTCAAAGTAAAATGTTTAGTTGACAGTTAAAAAATATTTAGCTATGAGTTAAATGCCGAGATAGCAAGCAAAATAGCTTGTTAACTAAATGTTAAACTAATAAATAGCTTTAACTTAAAGGTTTAGCGAGAAAGCAAAATAGTTAGCATACAAAAAATATATATAGTCTGTAAGCTAAATATTTAGGCCAGAGCTTAAATGTTTAACAAACAAGCCAAATAGTTAGCTTGTTAAGCAAATACATATTTAACAAGCTAAAAATTCTGCTTGCTAAATATATAAATATTTAGTTGCCAACTAAATGTGGAGCTAAATAATTAGTTCATAAACTAAATATTTACCTTGGAACTGTGAAATTTCTGAATGAAAAATTAATAACATTGTGAAATTAGGACATTTAAAAATGAATTCCTAAAGCTAAAAACCCAGATTACAGCTGTTTATCTTCATCCGTTTGAAACATTTAAGGAGCCTGGAAACGTAAACAGTAAAAGATGTGAAAAGTTTACCTTGATCCAGGCGAAGAACAAATTCACAGCATTCATGTTGTTGTACTGGGTTTGCCAGAAAGCCAGAAACTCAAAATCGGCGTATAAATCCGGCTGTTCCAGCAGCGACCCGAGCAGATTGTCCACTTTGATGGTCCGGAAGACATTGAAGACGATGGCGACGATGGCGAGCTGGAGAGAAAAACGCCGTTACTTCCTTCAGTACGAACAGCGGATCTGAATCTGGCCCTCAATCCGTCTCCTACCAGTATGACCAGTATGTCCAGGATGTTCCAGATGCTTTTGAAATAGGCCAACTTGTGTATCCGCAGCTCCAGAATCTCCTCCACCACGTAGTAGAGGATGAACACGCAGAAGACCAACTCACAGCCGAGGACAAAGTAGTCCCAGTGGGTGATGTAGCGGATCAGCTTGATGGTTCTGATCTGGTAGGACGGGACGGCGCCGCCGGTCGCCGGGAACTCCACCACCAACCTGGGAGACGCAAACCCACCGGTCAGAAAGAACCAAAACCGGTTTAAATGAAACCAATTCCAGCCGTTGTTCTTCCAAATGGCTGAACAGATAAACACAGAAAACCTTCTGGTCATGAAAAACAACGAACCACTTTGGGAATCTGCTCTAATCTGTGTTGGTCTGTGACACAACATCCCAGTAAAATGCATTAAAATGTATCTACTATGCAAAATTCACATTTTGCATTTTTTATACTTTGATTTGAGTTTTATCAGCTTCTAAAAACAACCCAAGATCTTATAAGAAAAACCACCCAGTCGATTTCTGGGTGTAAATTTATGTTTTTTGGTGTCAAGCAATTTTGGTTTTACCGCTGTGTGCGCTGTACAATGGCTGCTGGAAAAGGCAGATGTTGACTTACCACCCAGAAAAAATTTCTCCATTCTTGTTTGTTGTGCAGAATGTTCCACTTCTGCTTTTCAAAGACTGACTTTATGCAAAACAAACCAGATAAACGGGTTTTGTATAAACCAGAGACGCATCCTAACTTGTCCAAGGAAGCATTTAAAGTTCTTAATGCGAGAAAATGTTGGAAAACTTCACCTGACGACACAGAACAAGTTGATGTTTGCATTGTAGGCCGAGAAGTCGGTGAAAACCACCCTGGTTCCTCGGTCCAGCCAAAGGTTTTCCATCAGATCTGCCAGGATGTTGGCGCTGTCCTCCTTGGTCCGGCTCAGGTCCTGGTAGAACCCGGCGCCGCTGTAGGTGGTCAGGAGGCCCCAGTAGGAGGAACCTTTGATGTCTTTCTCTGTGTGGTAGCGCCACCTACAGAGGAGGACGGTTTTATTTCTCTCAACGCTGCTGCAACAATGTTTTATATATACTGTTTATTGTATGGGGTTTCTAAAGTGACACCATTAATCTGGGCTGTTTAGCTTGTCATAGTCTTATTTCACTATTTCATCTATTAAAATTTTAATTAGTGAGCTAAATATTTACGAAGTAAATACTTAGGTTCATTTTTAGTTAGCAAGAAAAATATCTAGGTTGCTAACTAAATCTTTAGTTTACCAACTAAGGATTTGGTTCAGAGCTAAATATTCGGTTAGCAAATAAGATTCCTAGCTGTTAGCTTGCTGAGCTAAATGTTTAGTTGGCAAGTGAAATAATCGTCACTAACTATTTAGTCTGTAAGCTAAATATGTAGCTCATAGCTAAATGTTTGGTTGACAGCCAAAACCATTTAGCTAATAGCTAAATGTCTAGTTAGCAAGAAACATAGTTAGCTTGTTAATTAAATGTTAAAATAAATATTTAGTTTTTTTAACTAAATATTTAGTCTATAAGCTAAATATGTAGCTCAAAGCTAAATGTTAAGTTGACAGCCAAAACATTTAGCTATCAGCTAAATGTCTAGTTAGCAAAAAATAGTTAGCTTGTTAATTAAATGTTAAACTAAATATTTAGTTTTTTTAACTAAATATTTAGCTCCGATCTAAAGGTTTATCAAGAAAGAAAAATAGTTAGCATACGAAAAATATAGTCTATAAGCTAAATATTTAGCACAAAGCATAAATGTTTAATGAAAAAGCTAAAGATTTAGCTCGCTAAATATATCAATATTTTGTTGCTAACTAAATATGGAGCTAAATATTTAGTTTTAAAACTAAATATTTACCTTGGAACTGTAAAATTTATGAATGAAAAATTAATAACATTGTGAAAATAGGACTTTTTAGAAGGAATCCCTATTTTTCCTCCCATGAGAAGCTAAGTAACCCAGATTACGGCTGTTTGTCTTTGACTGTGTCGCCTTAAAAGCCACCCATCGTTTTGGTTGTTTCGTAGGAGACGAGAAGCGACGAGAAGCGACGTACGCAGAGCCGTTGATGAGACCGAAACTGAGGTCGTCCTCCTTCTTCTCGCTGTAGACGTCAAAGCATCCAGAAATCTCACTTTTGAAGTCTTCAGGAACTTTGCAGGAGTTGTTTTTAATCTTAATCTGCCTCATCCGGGGAACTCCGAGCAGCAGGTTCTCATAGTAGATGAACGACTGGTCTCCGCTGTCCAGGGACTGGTTGTTGTACCATTTGGTCCAGTAAAGCCCGTCCAGTAACGGACCCTGAGCGAACTGGTGGTACAGAGGGAATAAGACAGAGACTGATTTTAACTTTAACTCATTCTATCATTTGTACGATAGCAGATTAGAGCCAAAAACAGGACTAAATTTAACTTTGAGATTACATTTTTAAAAAGATATATTAAAAAAACTGGACATTTCTGAACTTGAAAAATAAATGATATGGTAGAAAAGAATTCATAACTGTTTATTAATCTCAAGGAAATTTCTGAACTTGTGAAATCCAAATTTTGGTAGAAAAAAAATTCAGAAATGTTCAGATTATTCTCAGAAATATTCTAGAAAACATTTGGAAATTTTTGAGCTGCAAAAGTTTAACATTTTTGACTTTTGAATTTCAGACATTTACGAAAGTAAAAAAAAACTTTTCAAATTCAGAAGTTTCATAAAGTTAAAACTTTAAATACTTTTTCTTGAAAATGTTCAACTTTCCAAACTCAGAAATGTCCTTGCTCTTTCTAGAAAGTTTTAAAATTAATCTAAAAATTTCTGTTTTTTGGCAGGAATTTTGTGAGCTTGTGAAATCCAAATTTTGGTAGAAAAAAAATCAGAAATGTTCAGATTATTCTCAGAAATATTCTAGAAAACATTTGGAAATTTTTGAGCTGCAAAAGTTGAACATTTTTCACTTTTGAATTTCAGACATTTTTGAAAGTAAAAAAAAGCGAACTTTTCAAATTCAGAAATTTCAGAAAGTTTTTGTGATCAATCTTAAAATTTCAAATACTTTTTCTTGAAATTTTTCAACTTTTCAAACTCAGAAATGTCCTTGCTCTTTCTAGAAAAGTTTTTAAATTGATCTCAAAATTTCTCCGCTTTTTGGCAGGAATTTTCTGTTTTTCTTCCAACTATCCAATCCAATCCAATTCAATCCAATCCAACTTTATTTATAAAGCACTTTAAAACAGCCACAGCTGACACAAAGTGCTGCACATTAAAACACAATATAATAAAATAAAACAAAATAAGTAAAAATCTCCTACAGTTTAACTACAATAGCCATGACATGCCCAGTGTTGTATAGTAACGAAGTAAAAATACTTCACTACTTTACTTAAGTATATTTTGCAGTACTTCATACTTTCCTTGAGTATGAAAATTTTTGATAACTTTCACTTTTCCTTCACTATATTTCTGAACTTAATTGCAAACTTTTACTCCGAAACATTTTCAATGTGTGGTTTAGTTACTTGTTACAGAACAGCGAAAAAGAGAAACGCTGGTGTTTTGACCCACCTACTGACTGACTGCTACAAAGTCAGTAGCCTCCTTACCTGGGCTTGTTCATCACCACCAATAGGAAACACCTGTTTCTCTTCTCTCATTAAACACAAAGCAAGTCTGGCGATGAGCATCAGCCTCATGTCCCTAATGCCACATAATGACCAGTTGTTGCACCAATAGTTTGTGAAGTAGAGAAATTAATCATAACGGCTTTTTTTCTTCATGTTGGCCACATTTTCTGTACTGACTATTTTTCTCATTTTCAGCTCTGACCACTTGAAGGGAAACTTAAGGCTTACAAAAACTTTGTATTTTCTGTCCTGGAGGGAAAACTAAGAAGCTGGTTCAGCTGTAAAGCAGGTTAAGTTAAACTTGTGTTTTAGGTAACGCACCTAATTTTATTAACTAAATGATGCCTGCAGGTTTATCTTTTAGCAGGTTTAATTTTGCCTGCACTTGGTTGTGTTTATTACTTTAACTGTATTTAGTTAAAGTAATACCAAAATATAAAAAATGTCATTCAAACTGCATTTGCCTTGTTTTACTTTTTACTTATACTTTTCATTACATAACTTAAGTACATACATTTTTACAGTAATTTCCATACTTAAGTACAAGAAAATTCAGATACTTTAAGACTTTAACTCAACATTTCAGTCAGTGACTTGGACTTTTACCCAAGTCATATTTTGGAGAGGAACCTAAACTTTTACTCTGAGATTTCAGTACTTTATCCAACACTGGACACGCCATCTTACACTTATATCAGCAAACAAAACGTGGACAAACAACCGTGAGACTCACGTCCCAGAAGTCGGCCATGGAGCCAATGGTCTGAAACGTGACTCCGCTCTGGCTGGCCGAGCCCACGAACAGGTCCGTCATGGCTTTGGTGAAATAGTAGCTGCTGGCGCTGGTCATGCCGTAGGTCACTGAAAGCACAGCAGCGTAATCACATTGTTAACACCTGCCGAGCTCCCAGATAAGAAAACCGCGGCCTTTGTGCGGCTAAAAGGATCCAGATTAGTCCCGGTAATTTGTTTGGATAAAACATGGCGGCTGGAGGCAAACAGCCTCGTCAAACAATGACGAACAAAGCCACAAAAGGAGCTAAATGCTGTTATCGCTAAAAGCCAAGAGAGCAGCAGCCATTTCCAAAGCTCAGCTGGACAAAAGAGCAACAACAGCGGCGTTGAGAGGACAGTTTCATCCGCAATTAGTCTCAGATTCACTCAAATACTCAGAAATGCCCATGGAAATTATGTAATTATCTTCCACGAAGAGGTAACATTGAATTTAGATTTTTCTTTTGCCGTTTTTTATCCCAGATGTTCTCTCTGAACATGCTAACCTACGTGCTAATGCTAATTCAAGTCGCAGAATTATTGTTGATTTAACACATTTTAAAGAACAGCAACAGTTAAAAAGACAAAAAGTCAGATTATTTGGGAAAAAAACACCAACTGAATTGAGAAAATAATTTGCAACCTTGTTTTATATGGAGGACCAAAAATGTCAAAATTAAAAATGGAAGCAGAAATGTTGACGTTCCTCTTCCATTACTATATGCATGAATTTTCAAGACGAAATATATATACATTGTTTTTCCTTTTTCTTATTCATGTAGTTTCACCAGAACATTTATATATTTTCTTTTGCGTTTTCCTATGCGTTTGTTCTTTTTACATTTCTTCCTCTCCTCTTTTCACTTTTCCCTCGTTATGCCTCGTTATGCAAATGAAATGAAAACCAAAAAGTGTAAAAATCCTGAAAATTAGTTCATCCTGGTCTGAAAAATGTCAAAAATAAATACTGTATCATAGTTTACTCCTAAAGCACTTAAAATACAACATGGCAGCTGCCGTATAAAAATAAGCAACTGTAAGAAAAAGACAAATGAAAACATCACAAATAAAAGGAAGATGTATAAGTAACATTATTTTATTGGGAAATAATAAAATGTGAAGAAATAATTGCTTGTAACACAATTATGGGCAGAATTTCAAAATAAATACAGCAATGTTTTTGTTTTTTATAAAATCAAACCTCATATAAAATTGTTATTAGTAATTAATTTGTTAAAATAGCATGACACAGATGTTTTTCTGTTAGCTTCAGTAGATTGAACCAGAACTCAACTTTATCTGAAGAAGATGGTGAAAGATGGAGAAATTAAAAAAAAATCTGAGGCTTAACTGCGTCATCAAGTTGCCATAGAAACCACTAAACCCTACATGCTAAATTCAGATTAGACATGACATAACAAACAATGTTTACTTAAAGCACCAAATGCTGATGATTAAGTACGGGGGAGGAACTGTGATGCTGCGGAATCCATTTTAGAGAAATCCTTAAATGTCCAGAGAATTTAGATCATACTTGATTTTTTAAAATGTTTATATTTTATATTTAGGTTGTTTAAAATGTTTAAAACTGTTAATTTGACACATATCTTATCATATTTATGCTTACATTTTGTATTTTCTGATATTTTAGCAAACTGAAAATAAATAACACCAGTCATTTAATTAAATAAGGTTTAAACGATTAATTGTGATTAATCAACTATTGATTAAGTCAAAACTGTACAAAAAAACATGTTTGTCTTATAAATATGTTTTATCCAAAACTCCTCCACCACAGTAGGAAAAAAAGTATTTGTCCTCTTTAAAAAAAAATTATTTTATTTTTATTATTATTATTATTATTTAAATTTTTGATTTTATTTAAATTATTTTTGTTTATTTGCATCATTTAATGTACATTTCTGATTTTGTTTTTAAAAAGGCTCAAGTGTTTACATAATAAATCTGTAGAATGTTCCATTTTGTACCTTATTGATCGACTCATTGATTACTGATTATTGTCTTCACCTTTAGATTTAATTAAAAACAAACATTTTGGAGGAAACTACAGCAGAGGCATATAGCGGTAAATATCCCCCTTTGTGATTTAACTAGGACATTAAACTGAAAGCACTTACAGAGACAAACATCCAGCAGGAACAGCAGGTAGACCAGCAGCTCCCTCAAAGTGGTGCGGATGAACTTTTCCCTGTTGTCGGAGGTATTTTCCGTCCAAGCTGTTCCCCAAAACGCTGCAGGAAACACAGATGCACAAAGACGAGTCACAGTCACTGTGTGGAGGGGAAAGGATGAGTAAGGTTCTGCCAGAAAACTCAAATATTTTTAGAATAATGTCAGGAATGTTCAAGATATCAAATGGAAAATTCAGCTTCACTCTAAAAAGAAAAGGTTGAACCAACTTAATTGAATTGCTTCTATGGGTAACAAGCAATTCAATTATGTTTATGGATGATAAGTTGGATGATTAGAATATATTGAATTGGTTATACTTAATAAATTAAGTTGGATAAACTTAATTGAATTGCTTGTTACCTATGGAAGCAATTCAATTAAGTTGGTTCAACTTTTTAGTGTAGGTTTCGAGTTAAATGAACACAAAAAATTAAGTTGGAATAGCAAAAGAATTAAGTTAAATTAATGTAAATAAGTCCATAAGATGAACTTAAGCCCCAAAAACACTTTTTAGAGTGTTGAAAAGTCTAAGATTTGCTGGAAAAAAAAATCAAAATATTTGAGATTCATCTAAAAAAATGTCATAGAAAGAAACATTGAGATTTCAGAGTTTGAAAAGTTAGAAAATTTTGCTAGAAAAGCAGAAATTTTGAGGATAAACTCAGAAATATTCTAGAAAAAACACATAATTAATTTTTTCATTGTTTCACATTTTCCGAGTTTCAAAAATGGACAATTTTCTACCTTTTAAATTTTCAGTTTTTCTGAGTTGCAAAAGTCAAACATTTTCCAATTTTGAAATTCTAAAATGTCCAAGTGTTTTGTAGCAAATTTCTGAAATGAATATAATATTTTCAGATTTTTTTTTTTTCTTGTTAGAAATTTACAGGTCTTATATAGGTTATTGGAAAATTTCTGAGTGTTTTCTGTCTCTATTACGCTGTGGTTAAAAAAAGTCCCTTTCTACCATTTTTCCACAGTTTTCCACAGATAACACTCATCATGCAGACAGAAGTTGATATATATTTTTTGTAAAACTTAAATGTCTCCCCACCTTTGATAAACCTGCAGCAGCCTCCGCTCCTCTCCACCGGGTTCTGGTCGGAGCTGCCCGGTTCCTCCTGGATCCGGTCCAGTTTGCGGCCCCGGTCCAGGGGGGCCGGCTGCGGGCTGTAGATGGTGCTGACCAGCGGCGCAGGGGAGCCGCAGTAGCCGTGGTTCACCCAGCCGCCGTCCGCCGTGGCGTCCGGCTCGGACTCGGCTCGGCCCGTCAGGTGGCTCTCGGCCCGGTTGTTCAGACTCTTCATGCTGCCGGACTCGCAGTTTGCGGGAAAAGTGAATGCGGGGCGGCAAGTTGCGGCTTTTCAGCACGACGATGATGATGATGATGGAGGGATGACCTCAGAGGGATGAAGGAGGGGCTTTTATTGTGAAGTTCAAACTAATATCCAGAGTTGGGTAATAACTAGTTACATTTACAAAAACTGCTCATACTTTTACACTCTAAAAAGAAAAAGTTGAACCAACTTAATTGAATTGCTTCTATGGGTAGCAAGCAATGCAATTACATTTATGGATGATAAGTTGGATGATTAGAATATATTGAATTGGTTAAACTTAATAAATTAAGTTGGTTAAACTTAATTGAATTGCTTGTTACATATAGAAGCAATTCAATTAAGTTGGTTCAACTATTTAGTGTAAGTTTTGAGTTAAACAAACACTTAAAAGTAAGTTGGCATAGCAAAAGCAAAAGAATTAGGTTACATTAATGTAAATAAGTCTATAAGATGAACTTGAGCCCAAAAAACACTTAGCAGTATCGCTACTGTTTGCACTTTCTGTACTGAATGAACATCAAACATGTTTTAACCAAATAATTCACCTGTTTGGGTCAAAGTTTTATAAGTTTTACATTGAAAGAAACTGATTTAGAAACATGTTATTTTTCTGTTACTTTATGATTTATTGTCATTTTGGTCCTTAAAATACCAAAAATTCCACTTAACTTTATATTTTGGTCCATCTCAGTACTTGAGTAGGCTTTTTACCAAATACTTTTTTACTTTTACTTGAGTAATTTATTGGATAGATACTTTTTATTTTTGCTTGAGTGTAATTATTGGACACTTTACCAACCTTTGAGAGAAAATCATCTGTTAGTTACTTAACGACAAAGATACTATTTTGATGATTTCTTTCTCTGTTTTCTAACGTAGTTCTGTTTCAGTTTATTGTTTGTGTTTGTTCAGTTAAGCCAGTGTTTCTTTCCTGTTTAAATTTATCAATTTATATCCCACAAATCTGGAAAAGACACAAGATTGAACTAAAACTCTGAGGATTGAGAATCCGTGTTAAATGGTGTTTTAACTAAAACTGAGGTGTGAGAATCCTTGTTAAATGATGTTTTAACTAAAACTCTGAAGTGTGAGAATCCTTGTTAAATGGTGTTTTAACTAAAACTCTGAGGTGTGAGAATCCGTGTTAAATGGTGTTTTAACTAAAACTCTGAGGTGTGAGAATCCCTGTTAAATGGCGTTTTAACTAAAACTCTGAGGTGTGAGAATCCTTGTTAAATGGCGTTTTAACTAAAACT
>CAEGAF010062166.1:0-14640 GCA_903067075.1 Micropoecilia bifurca
ATCCTGTTTTTGCCTTTGAATGTTAAGTTTTATACTTGAATTTTTTGGGCAATGTTGAGAGGTTTTATTTTGGCTCTTTGCATTATTTAGCCTCTTCAGAACCTTCATATGTTATCAGTCTGTTAAAGATAGTATTATTGATATCAGTTCAATTAGCACAATGTCTGTTTTGTTTAGTTTTCTTCTTGGAAAAGTTATTAAAAGCAAGTTCTTGTCTAAATTAAGGTGAATTCATGGTTCCTTTTTCTACATAATGTCACTGTAGTGTTTATGATAAAAAATAAATAAATAATAATTATGTGATCGGTATCGGGGATCGGAATCGGTGATCTGCCCTCAGGGGTGATCGGTATCGGTATCGGGAGAAAACAACCTCATTGGCACATCCCTAATGATAACCATAATTGATTGTTAAAAATCATCAATTATCTGACATGGTCGAACAGCAAGGTACTGGGGAGGGAGAATTCAGGGGTGCGATCACATCAGCCTGTCAAACCAATAGAAACCAGAAATGAAAACCTTATAAAAAGCACTCGTGTTGTTATTTTATCCCCACCAGGACGCGCGCAGAGTAGAGTGCAAGCACAGTTAAACAGTCAAACCATTAGCAGAAAAATGTAATCTGCAAAATATATAGAGGAAATACAAGCAATATGTTTTACCGCCTTAAAACAAAGCATGTGTTTGAGTACTACAAGTTCCACACACAACAATGGGAAGGAAAAGCAGGATTCAGTGAAGACATCCATTATATTAAATTATCATGTTTCCATGTAGACATATTTTTTCATTTATTTAACCTTGATTTAACCATGTAGCCTCCATGGAGATTAAGAATCTGATTTTAAGGGAGATCTGGCAATGATAGGCAGCAACATAAAACAAATCACAAACAATGCACTCAAATAAAGGAAGAAAATAGACTTATGCCCCACCTGAAGACATCAAATTGCCTTTTTAGTTTCAAAGGGAGTAAAACAAATCTGAAGCCATTGTTGCCGCGCAAAAATGGTTATAATAAAATGTGTTTGCATAAACTTCCAGAGAACAAACATTCAATGATTTACAATGTGTTTTATGGTCAGTAAATGGAAGCAAAGAGGAACAATACGAGTATGTGGGTGAAGATGCAGACAAATGGCAGACAGGAATAACTACACAATAAAAATATAGAGAAAATGGAATGTCAAGATTATTTATTTTAAACATCAATTATGAAGCAATTAACATTACATTTTGTCAAATGGCAAAATCAAGCGCAGACATGCACGTCAAACATGTTGATCAATGTTTCACTTATTACTAATCAAAGGCAACTCTTAGCAGCCGGGTTTTAAGACTTGAATTAAAGGAAGTCAGTGGTTCAGCTTTTTTGCAGTTTTCTGATAATTTGTGTTGCAAAGAAGCTGAATGTTGCTTCTGATGTTTGGTTCTGATTCTGGATGAAGAGCAGAACCAGAACCAGAGCCAGAAGACACGAGTGGTCTGGAAGACTGATACAACAACACATTTTTAATGCATTTTGGTGCTAAGAGATGAAGCAGGAATAAATTCACAAGAGCAGGAATGGATCAACTTTACATTGTTACCTACATTTCTCAACAAAAAAAAACTGAAGCAATACGAGGGAAAATGTAGCTAACTAAACCTTACAAGGACAAAAATACTATTTATATTTTGGCTGATTAATGAAGAATTAGCAGTTTTATCCCACCAGAATGTCTTTGAGCCTTTGCTGATAAATTTTACGTGAATCATAACTATGCAGGAAAACAGCTGCACACATCAGCACTGATACAGATCTTCCAGACTCAGAGCTAATAGTGTTATTACTGTTCTTTATCATTTCTAGGCACAATATCAGATCACACAAACTGCAGGCTGTCCAGTGCAGAAAGGAACTACTAGCTTTACTGATACTTGCAAAAAGTGTCTAGAAAGAATGAGGAGAAGGTATTCAACTCATTATGATCACCGTTCAAATGACACAAATTCCATATTTTTTTTCAGTGTGGTAAAGAAACTTCCATCTAATTAGATTTTAAAAGCATAATGCCTAAAATGTAATAGCCTTATATTTTACAGTTGGAATACTGCACATTCATATTGACAATTACGATTTGATGCAGCTCAATTTTCACTCAGATTAGTTTTACTGAGTGACTAAAGTACCTTAGCTAGCAGAGTTCTTTATTGTTTCACTTCATCCGTTTTGTCAAATGAAAGCCTTGGGATTATGGGAAATCCCTGGGAAATCAGGGAAGTAGGCACATGTGAGTTTCGCAGAAACCAATTTAAACACTTCATATGAAGGGAGAAAATAGTTTTTTTTCCTGATCTAAATACATCTCTGCCACAGTTTGTGTGCTTTGGTTTGCTCATTTTGATCATCTAGTTTTGAGTCACACAGTGGGCATTGTGTTGTTTATATGAAGATAGATACATCTTTATGTGTTCTGGATAAAAGAAAACCCCAGAAACCTTCATTCAATCAAAACAGACTTATCCAGACCGTCATGAGTTATATAATACAGTCTTTGCATTAACAGGATTGCTGTGCACATCACTGTGTTGATATTGGCAACTGTATTTTATGCAGCTCACTTTTCACCGTTGTATGAGCTAATAATTATTCAGTCTATTAAAACTATTTCAAGTCAAAATTGTTTTGTTTAAGATGACTTGACATGAGCTTTGGCTTTCAACTGAAAGGTAAGCAAAATCTTGTGAGGAAAAAAAAAACAACAGGTTATGTGTGAAGTGAAATTTTATTGAACTAAGCTGCAAAATTGTGCATAATATCTTAAATGTGATATTAACACTTGCATAATGTCAATAAAATGATTTTAATGCAAGTTCCTATAGGGTTAGTTAGCTCTGTTTTGAGACTGAAACGTAAATAAAGCCAAAGAGAAAGGATTTAGCCAAAATTGTAAAAAAAAAATTTTATAAAAAAGCACAATACAGTAATTAATGTGCTGAATATTGTATCCAAAATCTAAAACACAGTAACCTTCCTCAACTTATTTTACTATACAGTGTATCATAAATGAAGCCTTGGTGTACATTTTCCTGCATTATGCCCTAGCTGTAGCATATTAGCTTTGGGCCATGCCTATCATCACACAGCTGTTAGCTGATCCTTTCCTGGAGGACCCCAGTCCTCTCATCTCTCACTCTGCACACAGACGTGGTCGCTGACCTGGGCATTCAGTTGCTTGTTCCCCTTTAACGCTCTTTAGATCCAAGGAAATTTCTCTTAGCTTTGGCCTTCACTGGTCATCATCTCCCAGCCTTGCACAATCTGCCTTCATCGTGAGGCTAGAAGTCATTTTGTTCAATGGCTGGCCTTCATCTCCCAGCTTCTCCTCGCTTTCTCACATTTGTTTTCCTGTTTGCTCCATATTCTTTCCCTGTCCTCACCTGGCTGTCATCTCCCAGTCTTGCCTCATACTCCTCAGCTGGATTTTATCTCCCAGCTTCACATCTTTTTTCCTTCCCTTTCTCCACCTCTAGCCATCATCCTCCTGCATCTCTTTCCCTTATTCTTCACCTAACCTCCCTGTATTTTTGCCTTGGCCACAACAAACTCCTTTGGTGGGTAAGATGTATATCAACTTCAACTCAAGCAACTCATTCGTGTGTATTGAAATTCACAGTTCTAATGTCTTCTTCTGGGGTTTGTCATGGAAAAATTACTGTAACAAGAGTCTGGATGAGAAGAAATAAGAAATTTATTAAAACCTTGCAAGGTGAGAAAAGAAATAGAGTCAAAGGAGTCTGCTGAGTCTGTTCTAACTAACAGTGGATTTGGCTGCCTTTCATAGGTCCTGGTTAGAGAAGAGACACATGATTGGAATATAGATGTGAATCCTTGATTGTAATGTACCAGGCATTCTGTGGAGCCCAACACAGATGGTCTTGCCATTTGTCTATTGTTAAGGAAAGGGGGTTGTTCTTTAATACTAAAGAGGGCAGATAAGTTCGGGATTGGGGAAGTAATAGTTGGTCTCCAGGATCAAGAATTGCTCCCCTGCTGTTATATAACACTCTAGAGGTCTATGTCAGAGTATCTTAATCAATCTCATGATAAGACTATGCAGATAACCTAAAGCAGAAAAAGGACGAGGAGACCATTGTAAATTTTTCCATTACATGTCTGATCGCCAAAACTAAATTCATTCATATTCAAAAAACTTCTTTAAACGCATCTTATTCAATGAGTCTTTCCAGGTTGAAATAGTTATCTCTTTCAAGGGGAAAACAGGAGGGGAGAACATACAAAGGGGAAATCTTGCAAGAGAAAATAAGTTTATGCATGATTTTAAAAAAAAAATAGGTTACAATAAATATAAAAACAAATACATACAGAATGAGTTTATTTATTGTCATTTTTGTAGAATCTGTCCTCCATAATAAACTGTTAATCTGACATTCAATCGAAGACACAGGAGTACCAAACAGCAACTCTATACAATTCAATTCGCCACTCACACTCCCATCATTGGGTGAAAGCTAGGGTACAGTGTGGACAGGGCAACATAGACACAAACAGGATAGGCAAACCATTCCACACATACAACATGCTTATACTTCCATCCAAATGAAAACTTTGTACTGACTTCCATTCATTTTAGTAGCTACATTTACTACATACGTTAGAGGCAATTTAAGTAGAAAAATTAGCTTTTATTGTACTTAATATATTTTGGGTCTGTGGAAGGGATAGTGCAGCAAATTTTGGCACATTTGCTGAGAAAATTTTCTTAGATTTACTAAGAAAAATCTGCTACCTCAGAAAAAGCAGCAGGATAAAGCCCCTCTGGAGTGCATGCACCACCATAACTCATCTGTCTCTGAACATATCTGATTTAATAAAGTAATAGAAATAATTTAGAAAGTACTGTCTTTAGATTTCATGTAAAAACTGTATCCCAGGTATTCAAGAAGATGTTTTTTATTTCTCCCAATGGTTTTAATACCAACCAATTTCAACCACGCCTCCATCATGTATCAGTGCAGCAGCCTGTGGTGTGCCCGGCTGCATTTCATGAGTAACTTTTACCACTTGATCCAGCTGTAGTGGGAATAAGAGGCTTGGAGAGTGGCTTAGCTTGCTAGTAATCACTGACAATGTCATTACGCCCTTGCACTTTGCAGGCCTTCGACACAATCTGAACAGGACTGCAGACCGTATTAAGTGAGGAGACAGTTATCCAATAACTGTGTGTAAGAGAATGGATTTAAAGATGATGTCTACTGGGCAGGGGGAATGCAGCTAACCTTTAGCCTGTCAGTCAGAGCTTAGCTCAGTTACATAGCACTCAGCACAGGTAATCATTTCCTTTACTGACAGTGGCTAAATCTCTCCTGAGACAAGGAAGCATGCTAAAACAGGCTCTGCTGTTTCCTAATCAGGACAGGTGATGCTTCTGGTTTTAAAACCCACCGACATAGTGGTTACATCATCAGCGAGTGCTACGACTCATCATACTAAGGAGTACAAATACAAGAGCTTTCCACATCATCTCCTTATGTTTAGGATGGGACGTCTTTACAGATATGGAATAAAATTGAAGATTTTGCTGTTTGAACAATAATGTTTTTGGAGGCTGAATCTTTCTGAAAACTTCCCAGATTTCTGGTTTCTCAAACCTTTATGCAGTTGATGTCGGATTGTCTTGTAGCATGAATGGCATCTGGAAGAAGTCAATCTAGGATTATACCTTTAATTCATCATCTGCAGTCTGATGTCATCAATACCAAGAAGAAAAAAAACTCCTGCACACACAAAGCTGTGGTGCTATGCCCTTTTAAGCTAAAAACAATTTCAAGTGGTCCACGAGTTCCATCCATGTCCATAAATCCCACAGTGACCTCAAGTTGCACTTGCACATCAGTGTCCCAAACAAGGCGAAAGTGCCAGCTGCCACTGTTGATGGCAAATGCTGCAATTAATTCAGCGACTGTTGCAGAAGATAATGTGCTTTTCCAAAAGGACATGTGAGACCAAAAGATAAGGAAGCTAGCGTAGCATAGCATGGATGTAAAACAGCCTTCCACATGATCTGGAGTATAAAAGGCGGAGATGTAAACATTGACTGATGTGTGTGCAGCAGCAAACGGTCCTGAGAGACTTGGTCTAGTTTTCTATACAGTAGCAGCCATGATAAAACATTTGTGTATTAAACAGATGCTTTGGTTTGTCTGCATCATTCCAGCTGTGAGGTTTCATTCTGCATCCTTCACATGGAGATTTTCTTGACTAACAGTAATTATGTTTTTGTATTGTAATTAAGTGTAATCTTTGACTTTCAATAAATGCTCTATATAAAGGCTGGAACATCGACATTTGAGAACTTACTAATAGCAAAACAGCTGATTTAGAGGGAATGTGAGGACATGCTGCTGTTTAAGGTCACCTTCCCTGCTAATGTGCTCTCTTCTTTCACATCCAAACACATCCAAAGGTTAAAGTGAGAGATGGGCCAGACAAGAGAAAAGAGATCTTTTCCCTTGATTTTCTCAGACTGGTAATCAGCAGGTTCTACAAAAACTATTTAAACACACAAACCAACAGGATGCACTTTCTATATATCTTTTTTTAAAATCTGGTGTGTGCTATCAAATAAATGCAGGTGGATTTAATGATGAGCTAAGAGAGGGTGTGCGTGTGTGTGTGTGTGTGTGTGTGTGCATGCTCTACTTCTGCAGGTGTTGGGCAGATACTTCCTGTGCTATAAAAGCTCAACTCAAAATGTGCATTTAGTCTAAAAAGCCTGCAGAGCATGAGTGGGAAAAAAAAGTGTTAAATATAAATCTGGAGACATTTTAGTTCATAGCGTGATTAAATATTTGTAGTTAGTTTTGTCAACTTTAAATACTTTGAATATTTGAATGAAATATTTATGCAGTTGACCAGTTTACCTTGAAGTTGCATAATTTAACATTTTCCCTGATGATTGACAAAAACCAATGTTTGAACAAAGATCAGTGATGTTTCAACCAATAACTGTGCTGCAGTGTTTGACTAGAAGAATATTCAAATCCAACAGAAAACAAAGAATTTACAATCTCCAAATGTATGTATTAATCCCAGGGAAATATTTCCTGGTTTTTACAGAGCTCACAACAGTCCATCAAACTACATGTAGGTTGTAGGACAAAATGGCAGTTTTTATTAATTTAACGGGGAAGAAGAAAATAAATCTAATTATTCAAAATGGGAACTTTTGATCACCAATCAGAGCCAGTCAAATAAAGATTGGCTGATTCTGTTTGTTGGTTGATTATTTGGTAAATCTCAATTACATAATATTCTAGAATTTACAATAACACTGTCAGACAGCATAAATGATATTGAAAGATGTTCTGCCAAAGTGGCAAGTGAGTTCAATTTAGGAGGCTGAACCCATTGCCTGATAATATTTACAGGATTTTGAGAAACAAATAATTTCTGTAATTAATTCTACTTGACAGTATTTCATGTGTAGCTCTTCTGCAACACAAGATTATTTTATTCTGGCAGTTCCAATTAATTATAATCCATAAAAGATTTAAAAATCCCATCACTACAAAGTAAAGAAACTTTCCTCTTTAACTGCATCTTAAAGAGGCTACTTGTGACAAAATGATGAGCTTTTCTCATTTGTTCCTTGTTTTGTCGTTGTTTCCAAGAAGATGGTGTTGCTCTCAGACTTCATCAGCACTTAGCTTAGCAGCTGGTCCCAATGTACCAGAGCAGGTATATTAGGGATGTGCTAATAGTTAGGCTCAGCCTTTCTCGTGGTAATAAATGACCATGCGCTCTATTTATAACCGATAAGCCACAGACTGTGACAACGCAGTAAGCTGCCTGTACGAAGAACTCCAAGAGCTGATGTAAAAGGTGAAGAACAGAGAATGTTTCTCTCCCAGCCAAAATTTATTTTACTGTCACTACAAGTAATTAAATAAATAAATACATAAAGAAAATAGAAAAAGAACAAAGGAGCAAAAATGCAAAAAATTATTTTGCCTAAAATATTTAACTGGTTGGAAAGCTTGGCAAACAACTTTAAAGTGAAATTTTTTGTTCCAGATGGAGCAACAGTCAGTCATTCACACATTGTAAATTAATGTTGAGTCCAAATAAATAAAAGTCCAGCCATCTCATTCTCTATTATTTTATTGGTTTATTATAATTTAATTCAGGCTACTACAGTTCAGCAACTCTGTCTTTAGTGGAGGAACTGATGTCAAAGAGACTTATCAGAAATGACCGCAGACTAGATACAGTTCAGGTAAATTACAGAAAGTTGGAAATTATTGTTGGACACTAATCCTACTTTTTTTTAAATTATCAAATTATTCTCAAAGTGAACAGAATGCATCCCTCCTTTTTAGAGTTTATTAGAATATTGTTTTTAGAAATATTTTTTAGAATATATTGAGGTATCAAAGTGTACATGAAATGGGAAAAACGTACCTTTCCGACGAGAGCTGCCCCTGTGCTCCATTCTGAGGAGTCTGGCTAAAAAAGGGGGATGGAGGGGAGAGGGTCCTAGCAGTGGTCCTTGGGGAACTCCAGTAACAGTGGTCCAAAGTATAAAGATACTTCTACTGACGTGCACAAGTCAGGAAAGCTGGCTGCACTGTGTGATAATGTGAGGATAAGCTATTTCTGTGACAGTCTGTGTCCATGTTTGTGTGTGTGAGTGTGCGTATAAAGTGGCTGTGACGACAAAGTCAGCGACATCAGCCATGCATCACAAAGCACAATCACCCTCCCACCGACAGACCTGCAGGCACAGGCATGCGCGTGAGAGCACAAACAGTTCTTCCCCACAAGCTCCCTGAGCTTCTGATCACTGTCACAGCTGTGCGAGCGAGAGCAAACACACACCGAAGGGGAGGAGCAGAGAACGCAAAGGAAGCAGAAAACTGTAGTACAGACAGATAGACCTCTTATATGTCACAGGGTGAAACAATTAGTCATCAGCTCGCTGCAGGGGAAACAACCTATACAGCTTTACCTGTAACCAACAGTAAAACCAGTGTTCATCAGATCCACAAGGTGATTCAATTGATTTATTTAATACTCAGTGAACTTGAAACATTTAATTTCTAACAAGTATGCAGACCTGATATTACATTTCCTTATCGCAAAACACCTCAGACAGCCACATAAACATAAAAGACATCAGCAGACAAAGTCTTTCCCCAGTCACTACCTCGGTCAACCTAGCACCCCCCACTGTTTTTTTTAGTTGCCATTTAATCTGTTTGGCAGAGAACAGGTGAAGTGGGCACTAATCACTTAATCAGATTAGGCTTATCCTGAACTTTTTATAAAACAAGAGGCAATGTCGAGGCCTGAGGAGGATATGGCGTTAAAGCCAGCACAGAGCGGAGCTTCACTTCCTCTTCCTGTCTTCTGGCCACATGCCCATCATAAGAATGCCCTTTGCCAGTGTGAGATGTGCTGGTGACCAAGGAGACGAATGTTGACTCATCACCCTGAATCATCCACACAGTTTACTTAGATAGTAACAAATGACATCTCTGAGAATATCAGTTCAATCCGAACATCACCAAGAACAGCTTCTCCAGGGTTCATGAGTCCATGTGACCAAAGTAAACATCTGTTGTCACCATCATTAGACTGACAGATGTGTCGAAGCACAGCTTAAAGGAGATCTATCAAATCAACAGGAAGGCGTATTTCGTAACACACCAAGCTTAAATAAATCAGTTTTACCAAAAACTATCAGGAAAAGGTTTTTCTCAGTTATTTATAAAATGTATTTAAAATATTTTTACCACACTTCACTTTGCAAGTCAACTCTTATTCTGACCAATCCAATAATCTTTTGAATTTGCAATCTTAATGAGTAACAAACGGGTGGATTAAGGGTGTTTAATTCAAATGTAGAAAGTATATTAAAGTAAATTAAATGCAAGAGCAAAATCTAAAATTAAAATGGGTCACTTTGTTTAAATTTCAGATGTTTAAAGAGAATAAATGCTGAATGATGGTAGCAAAGCTTACACATTGAGCATTTTTAATCCACATTTGTGTCTTACAATCCAAGGATTTTCCACACAAATGAATTGACTCAATTTGTTTCATTTACTGAACACTGCAGTGAACCTTTGTTCAGGTTGCCCCTGCTCCATTTAATACCATAGAGTTCTGGTTTATTCATGTCAGGTATGAAATTGTTTGTATACCGCTGGATGTTTCACACCTATTAAGCATCGAGTTTATTTAAACTTGTGAAGTGTACAACATTTCCCAGTATGCAACACAGACCTTAGGCAGGATGAAAAGAGAAGCAAGAGGACTTATAGCACCTTCTACTGGTAACAAGCAAACAATTCATTCTGTAAGTTTAGATCTATACATTTAAAAACAGAAATTAGACTGTATTGTTTACAGTCGGTAGGAATAATTGAAGTCTCTTTTCCATCATTAGGAACTGAAATATGTCAAGGAGAAAAAAATGAAAAGTTCCTAAATTAACTCTGCTTAACTGACTGCACAAGGCAGGTTTATAATGTCTTTCTTTTGGAAGCGTCTTTAAATGAGGAGATATTTGGGTTTTAAGATGCGCTCCTTACAATGAGATGTAAGGAGCGCAAAAAAAAAAAAAACAATGAAGGAGCAAGAGGAGACAGGTCAGTCAAGGCTGGCGAGATCAATGTTACTTAGCGCCTCTTACATCTGAATCCTGGCTGCCACCTGTAAACATCAACCATGAGATGATTACCAGGAAGTAAAAAGAGCATTAGTAAAAGTCAATGCCTCTAGCATCATGCAAGTAGAGTAGAGTTCAGAGTAGAGTTCAGAGAGCCTTTAATAATACTTTACAAACACCACTGAGTTTCTGAGTATATAACATAACATCTACAACAGGAATATATAATTAATATATTTATTACATTTAAATATATTAAAGATCATCTTTCTTTTTTTTTTTTTGCACAAATAGTAGGAAAAAATGTTTCGATAAAGCAACTCCAATATTTAGTTTCTGTATTCATCTTCAGTCAACTTAATAGATGAACTCTCACGTTACACCAGACTTTTACAGCTTTTGTGTCCATGTGAGCAACAGATCTTTGGCACCTTTGCCATACCTAGAAACAGATATGGTAGCTATGTACACAACCTGGCGTGATCTGCCAACCACCTGTTGCAACCAGTATGGTATGGAATTTATTTTCCTGTTTGTCCATAAGACTTGTGCTAAGTATCAGCTAGGGAACTGGAGTGTCCATCTACATTTATATTTGCCTTGGATGTAGACAAACATAACAAATATGAGACAAAAAAAATACTATCACAAAGCTCAGGATAAGCTTTACAGGTAAATGGACTGAACTTATATAGCGCTTTATCTGATCATTTTGACCACTCAAGGTGCTTTACACTAGAGTCTATTCACCCATTTGCACTCACAAATGCTCACACATTTATACACCGAAACGCAGCTTGGTAGGCAATTTAAGGTTAAGTGCCTTGCCCAGGGGTACATTGATATGTGGCAGGAGGAAGCTGGAATTGAACCTGCAATCTTCTGATTACAAGAAGACTACTCTACCTACAGAACCACAGTTGCCTGTAAAATATGAGTAGTATGTGGAACCTACAATATAACCAGCTTGACTTACAAAATGAATGTGGTATTCAAATTGACAGTGTCACAGATGAATGTTTTGAGGCAGTACAAACTCAGATAATACTTCCCACCAAGATGTTACAAAATCTTTCTATATAGTTCATCTGCTCTGAAAATTTAAATGTAGGCATATAACTGCATATATAACTGTGATGTCTGTCTTATTGACTTCCAAATTTCATTTTTTCCTATTGTTATTTTTCAGAATTCGGCTTTTTCCATTCTGACTTTGTTTATTAACAAAACATATGTATTCATAGAGTGAATAAAAACATTTAACAAATTAATAGACAAAGAATCACACATTTATAATTATTCTGCTTGCCCAGAAGTTATATGGTAGTAGAACAGTGTGTGTTATAAAGGCATACCGATTGAGGTTTTCTGGCCGATACACTTCTTTAATTTTAAGTGCACATGACATAGTACTTCCAGTCTTTTTCAGATCTTTGAGGTGGTAGACACAGTGAGACTGATGGAAAAGATAGATGCGTAGAATCAGTTTCACATGCAAATATCGGCTGATCACTGATCACCTAAAATGAAGGAAATCAAGGTCAATTTGTGGGTGCATGCTTAAAGTTTTTGAGATATTTAAAAAATATTTCCAGACACTTTTTACTGAACAAAAAACACTCAATGATATTAGCATGCCTCACAAAATATTTCACAAAAACATTTTTCTGTGCATATCTTTACATTTATGCTGTTCAGCCAAGGCCACACCAGCAGACATACAGAAACAAACACTCCCAAACGCAAAGAGAAAACGCACCACTTACCTTTCCAGATGAGATCTCACTCTGTCTGCATCAACTGTATGCACCCATAGCAGCACTTTGTAACTGTCAGTAACAGTGAAGTCACTCTCTCTCTGCTTTTCTATATAAACTCACTCATAAGCAGACATGACATTAGATCATTTTGACAGAAAGCACTAGCTAGCCAGAATACTCTGCCTATCTAAAATGGGCACAGAAAAATGTATTTGCACTTCATAAAATTCAACAAGTAATATACTTACAATCTGTCATGTAACTCGACTTCTTCCCAAGTGTTCAAACCAAAACAGACATATGAGAACAAGAACTAATCATATGACTTCACACAATCAACCAAACTGTTATAAAATGTAGTTACCTCCTTAACAAGTCAAACAATGGCTGCTCTTTGACCATATGCAAATACTGGAAGTAATACGCCCTGCAGCAGATGGTGTGACGACAGGACTTTGAAAAAAAACTGCAGACAGGCATCCAACTGGTCCTCAACTACCTTCAACAATGAGTTGCAGCTGTTGCTGGTATGTTAAAAACAATTATTTCATCTAGACACGAGAGCTTTATCTAAGCCTTTTTCAGAACTTCTAAGCACACACATTAGAATGCAACCACTGTAGGAAGATATGATAACCGTTTGGGACCAGATGGTGTCCTGCTCTGGCAACAGCTGGTTTATGGAAAAGGACAAAAGATATTAAAAGCAAGTGGGTAGATTTAGGGAAAATTAAGTCTGCCGTAGTGACCAGTCACATTCTGAGCACTTTAAAAAGCAGTCAACTATTTCTTGCACGAGCATTTAGTATTTATGGGTCAACTTAAATGACTCCAACAAGCCAAAGTTATGAAAAATGCATTAATCCATGGCAGAGAAACGGAAGGATTACATTTTACGTTTTTGAGCTAAGAGAAAATTTATTTCTTGTTACACAAATCCAGTCATCAACATAGGGCCTGCGTGCTGTTGGAGAGTGCAGCTGAGATTGCAGAATTACTGTGACAGACTGGCGACCTGTCCAGGGTGACCCCGCCTCTCGCCCGGAACGTTAGCTGGAGAGAGGCACCAGCAACCCTCCAGACCCCACTTAGGGACAAATGTGTAAAGAAAATGGATGGATGGACAGACATATGAGATGGATGGATGGATGGAGGGATAGATGGATGGATGGATGGATGGATGGATGGATGGTTGGATGGATGGATGGATGGATGGGTGCGTGGATGGATGAATGGATTAAAACGGCTAAGCTAGCAACTCGCAGCTTTCACCAGGGCAAACTCTAAAACCTGTAAGAAAAAAATCCCTAAAGGGCTGAGTAAAGTTGTACAGTAGGGGTTAGCATTAGCATATCATCTATTATCAAGAAAAATTGACAACAATAAATTACAATTAATGACATTTTAATAGTCCAAAAAGAGTATTGTTGACATTAGGAATGCACTAATGAGTTGGCCTAGATTTCCTTAATTTTGGAAAATCGACAATCAGCTGATACTGACATGTGAAACCAATCTTATCTATCTAAGCAAAGGAGATAGTCAAGATCTACACTTATGAGACCTTATCTCCTGACAGACCTGCTCTCAACAATTGTTACTGCACTGTTGCCAACTTAGCGACTTACTCATTATATTCAGTGACTTTTCAGACCAAAAAAAATGTATTAGCCAAAACTGGAATTAGGAGGTCAGGCTTTCTAAAGATTAATGATTGATCAGAAAACTGCAATCGGTGCACCCCTAGTGGTAATTGTCATGTTTACTATTTTCGCCACTGCTTGTTACATTTGAGCATCAATGAAGTAATAAATTTAAGAACATGATTAATATAGTTACTGCGTACAGATTAAAGATAAGTCCCTCTTAGGTCACTGGTGTCTTCAAGAAGCTCATTTTTCTAGGAATGGTTTGCATTAATGTGTAGTCATAGCAATACATCTGCCTAAGAAAAGCACTAAAAAGAGGTTCTAAATATGAATCTTAATGACTACTACAAAATATTGTGATGAAATTTAAAGCTTACGCACCATCCTCAGTCTGTCATAAAGCATCAGATTCTACTGATCTACATGTTTCTCAGAGCATACACTGAAAAAAATAACTCTTTGGATTAACATAAAAAAAATCATGGAAAGATTTTCCACATGATTACTTTGCTTTATTTCAACACTATGTAATTCTGTTACTCCAATTTA
>CAEGAF010062187.1:0-11262 GCA_903067075.1 Micropoecilia bifurca
CACACACACACACACACACACACACACACACACACACACACACACACACACACACACACACACACACACACACATACCATGGGGCCAATTTAGAGAGACCAATTACCCTAACAGTCATGTTTTTGGACAGTGGGAAGAAACTGGAGTACCTGGAGAGAAAGCAGACAGAACGATTCCTGATCAAGATAAAAACCCTGACCTTCCTGCTGCAAGGCAACTGAGCTAATCGCTGCTCCTCCTGGCAGCCCTGATCTGAAAATATGAGCTCTTAACAATTTTACTGATCTAAAAACCTAGGTATAAGATCAACATATCTTTCACAGGAGTCATTTCTTGAAAAAAAAAAGAAAAAAAAGACTCCTTTTGAGATTTCAGAGTCACACCAGGAAACTGAGCTGATCTAAATCTTTTTTTTTTTGGCACCTGGAGAACAAAATTTATGGTAAGAGGATATCTCCCTTGCAGAAATAAAACTTAACAAGAGCACAGACTGATGGCCGCAGACTTGAAGTGTCTCTCTTGGATATTTCTGTCTTTTTGCTTAGATTATTGTGTCTGAGGTGGAAGCACAGATGAACAATTGGTGCCAATTTATCCCAGAGGCTCCCAAAGTGCAGCAGCTCTGGTCCTGCAGCTGCACCATGGCGACCGCTGTCACGGCTGGGATCTGTCTTCCGCCACATGAAGCTCATCTTGTTCCTCCAGTCTTCCTGTATCTCTCCCCTGTTTCCAAATCACCAAAGCTGAAAGTGTGTGTTCCACTCCTGTGTTTAAGGCTCGTGTTTTTTAGATGGAGTTATTGTGGCACCTGAGGTATCACATAGAGAGATGAAAGGAAGGCGGCTCAGTGGAAGAAATGTAAATCTCCTCCCCCCTCCATCCCTCTCATTGAGTTGTCTCTGTTGTTCTGTTTTTCTGAGTTTGTACACAGATGGTTTGGAGCACAAATCATTGCACGCCAACATATTGTGTTCCTGTTTATTTTTAACAGCAAAGACACTGCTATAGAAAAAAAAGTCTGCCATTTTTCTTTTTGTTTCATTTTTCCTCATTGTCCTCATTGTTTCTCACTCTGACACATGCTGTCTCCTGACTGTGTGAAGATATAATTAATATGATAACTGAACCGTCTTCGTCACACACACACACACACCCAAAGACTTTCTGGCTGCTAACGGAAACTTTGGTGCCAGGCTTTGGTGAAGTGATTCAAAGAAAATGCAAAAGTAACGGAAGTAAGGGATGATTCTTACATTTTAAAAGTGTCAGTCGTCTTTTATTTCCTACTTTCATGACAATAATAGCAGCTGCTACTTGCCACAAGAAATGCACTATGAGAAAGTGGCCATTTTTACAGGTTTAGAGCCGACAATGACCCATTTTGCAACTTTAATTATTCCGATGCGAGGGTGTACAGGCACAAGCTGTGTTTACCGCAACACAGAAACGGTGACAGATGAATCTCTGTGTTGCAAAACATTTCAAAAATAGTCCAGCAATGTGGATATTTTTTATTTGACTGAGTCAAGTAGAAATTGATGCTTTTCATCCTTATCTGTGTGATTGATGAAATCATGGCAAACATCTATACCGCTTGAGCTTACAGTATAACACTAATGATCAGCATGTGACAAGATCAACACAAAAGACGTGGTTCACAAAAAATGTTACAAAGAAAGATCTGAAAGGTTTGCTATAAATTGGAGTTTTTTCCCCTTTTACTCTGATGCTCCTGAATAAAATCCAGGGTGAATGAATAGTTGTCTCGAGAAGTCACTGACTTAGAAAATAGAGTAGGGATAAGGATGAGAAGTGTAAAGGAAGTTAAGATTATAAACCAAATTTTGAACAAAGTGCTTCAAAAATATAATATGAAAATGGAAGGAGAATGACACAGGTGTAGCACTAGGCAAGGAGAGCATTAATTAAAGATCCATCAAGGCCCATGGAGACACTGGAGGGGCTGCAGACACCCACAGCTCAGTGCGCCTCACAAATACAGCCAAAAACAAGTCCAGTTTGCTTCACAGAAAACATGCAGAAGAAGAGGCGCTGGGAAGATGAGAACAAAACTGAACTTTTTTGCCCACATGTAAAATGGCAGGTTTGGTGGAAAATTGGACACCATCCTGATCACATCATTGCCACACAGTGAGACATGATGGTGGCAGCGACCTTTCATCGGCACTGACAGAGACATGGGTCAGAGTTGAAGGGAGATGGATGTAGCCAAGCACAGGGCAGTTCTGTATGGAACGCTGTTGGAATAAAATAAAAATGCATAGAGTAGCTTTTAGATTTTATCAGTAAAAATGGCATATAAAATTACAGACGATTTTGTTTTGGGCTGCCACATATAAAACACATGGAGCTGGTGGAGTGTAAATTGCACTATGTGTTGTTCAGTGTTAGTCTTCGAATATGGCATGTGGCATTAATAAAGGACCCAAAGCAAATTTGGTTTAGCATAACTAAAATGACCACGGACGTTATAATTAGAAAAGTTCTGCCCATAGTACAAGACATTCAAGACTCTACAAGCCAATTTGCCAATGTGCTGTTGGCAAATTGGCCTAAAATTTGTATGTCGTTTCAAAATTAATGATCTCTCTATGAAATGAGCCATGATTGAGGGTTGAAATCCGCCAATCGTTCGTCTCAGACGCAGGAAAGGCGTGTCTCGGATTGCGCTTAAAATTATGTCTGTGCGTTAGTGAACTGCAGAGTTCGCTTTGAATCTTTACCCAGTTGATCGCCTTAAATCTTTCAGAGGAATATTTATATATATATGTGTGTGTGTGTGTTTTTTTTTTAAAGAATATTTTGAGATTTGTGATTCACACCGCAAGACTGCGCTGATTTTTGGCAAGTGGAGAACGGAAATTGTGCCACACTGGATCTTTCTGCTGCGCGCCGGAGGACGATCCACGGGGCAATTCGGAGAGGAGACAGAGCCTGTCGCTGAACGCGTGTCCCCCGCATGGCCTGAATACAAATAAAGCATAAGCAGCTGGTGTATAAGCTGCATCAGTCTCCAATTTACCCAATAAGCGTGTGATTGGTGTGGAGAGTCACCTCGCAGCAGCAGCAGCAGTGCGCACTCTCCATTTGACGTGGATCTGCTCTCTGCCGGCGTTTCTCACAAAGCAGCAATAACCCGCCGACTCAACCCAGTTTGAGGAGCTAAAAGTTGTTTTTTTTTTTTTTGTATTCTTGCTTGCATCCGGCTCGGTACCAATGATGACTGAGAACAATGAGATGGAGAGCGACTCGCAGCTCCAGCGCTCCCCAAACAACATGCCCATCCAGCCGATGACATCCAAGGCAAGTTGCGCAAATTCCTCAGTCGTTTACTATCCAAATGATGTATGTTGTCCTCTTGAAACGTTGAAAAAAAAAGGACAAACACTTAAATTCAGTCAAAACTTTGCCAACTGTTCCCTCCATTATCCGATGGGAATTGGCTGGATAGTGAAATTTGTTTGATCATGTTTTTATTTAGCGTCTTTTATTTGATTTTATTTTTTCAGAGATGTTATATGAAATGGGGGTGACAACATTTCACAAATGGAGTTGTATTCTTATGCCTGCGTCATTAGGTGTAATCTCCCACGTAACGTCTGATGTCACTTTCTCTCTTGTACGTTTCTTCAACACACGCACACACACACAGACACACACACAAACACACACCTACACACACACACACACACACACACACACACACACACACACACACACACACACACACACACACACACACACACACATGCGGTTCAATTTTTATTTATTTGGAGGTATTTTAATTTTCTATTCTTGGTACAAATAGCTAAAGATAAATTGCAACCTTGAAAGCTTCTGCATGTGCATGACTATGTTTTTTTTTCCTTTTTTTTTCTCTGCTGAATAATTATCCAGTCTCTCACTTCTCACACAGGAATATGCACAAAGTGAAAAGCTTTACAAGTGCAGATTTTGACTTGAATATGCAGCTGTAGATCATTTTTTCCTCTACTCAGATCTACCTGTCAGGAGCCTGGACTCATTATAAAGTGGCTGAGATGCCATTTGAGTTGTTGACTCAACTGTTTAAACAAAGACGTGGAGCTGTGATAGCTTTCCCGTTGCCTGCTTTTTAATGGCAGAACACTGGCTCATTAGTTTGCTTCATGGACACAACTTTCCCTTGAGTGGAGTCTTTGTCTCCACCTCATGCCTCTTCCCGATGCCCACGCACAAACACTGCAAGCTGCACTTTTGAAGCAAAGTGTCACTCCGAAGCGATGCAGTCAGACACTCCACTGGATGCTCTGTGCTGCATCTAAATATTTGATGTCCTCCATGAGAAGCTGACATTGCTGCCAGCTAACTGTGCTCACACCGGGGCCATCCGCTCCATATCCACCCTCCTCGCCAGCTGAGACCAAAGGAAATCATCGGCGATTCGACTCCAGGCAGAACCGATTGGTGTTCAGATGAGGCGAATGCCGACTTTGGCTTAACTAAGTTATATCTTTAATGACAAAATCATGGATTTTGTTAAGTGCATCCACTCTTCACATTGATTAATGCGGCCTTGCCTGAATTCCATGCTTTGTTTGAAATTCACTTTAATTCAGTGTAGAGTGGGAGATGCAGACTTGTTCTGGTTTTGCAATTTGTCGCACTTTAGCAAATTTGTTGTATGAAATAAAGATAACCTAAATGAATAAAATAGTATTTTTAAAAGCATATATCCAAACTAATTCAATCACCTTATGAAATAACAGGTTGAAAACATTCTTTTAATTTCTGTAACCAGCCACACCCAGGCCTGAGTATCAGCCTTGTGGCAGCAGGAAATTACAGAATAAAGCCTGTCTGACAGCAGGTTTTGAAATGGCCTAGTTAAAGTTTGGACTTAAACTCAATGGAGGCACTGATGCGTGATCTTAAGAAGGCAGGTGATGCTCAAAATCCCCACCAATATGGGTGAATTAAAACAATCCTGCAAAGGATTGTGAGTCAGAATGCTTTCACACTGACGTAAAAGATTTCTTTTTACTCATTTATTTTTGCATAATAAATAAAACCATGATTTAAAAACTGCATTTTGCATTTACTATGTTATCTTTGTCTGCTTTTAAATTTGCATGATTATCTGAATTTTCAAATTTAACACAAAAAAACCCCCCCAGCAAAGATGGAAGGAATCTTTGCAGAGGCAAATGTTTTTTTACGGACAACAAAAGTCATCTCAAGGCACTAATTAAAATGATTTCATCTTAATTTCATCCAGTTATGTAGACACATTTAATTTGAATTATAGTATAGTATATTCAGATTGATATCAGCTTTTTAAAAGTTATCTAAACGAGGCCAACAGATTGACGAGTCACTCATGCTGTCGAAATATGAAATGACAGCAGAAACTGTCTCATTATTGGTGTTTTTCCTGCCAGTTCCAGTTTCTCCAAACCAATTCCAGTGCTAATCTGGTGCTGGTGCTTGTTTTACACCAGCTCTTTCAGTTTCTACCGCCAAAAACATTGGTGGCACGAGAACTGATAACCTGTGCTGGCTATCTGGCTCCAACTTTGAGTAGGACCAGAGAGAAGAACCCATTCATCAGCGGCTGAGGGAAGAGTCATAGACACCAAAAATGAAAATGTTACGAGCATCATATTTTAAAGTCATGAGTAAGTTAAGACAAAAAAAACTAACAAAAAAACGTCCAAAACAAAAGCAGAAGATCAACTCTTGGGTAAAAATAAATAAGAATAAATGAATAAAGAAATTGCAGTATTTATTCTTTTGTAACCTCATTTGAAGTAGATTGGCACTTCAGTTTAAATCTGTACCTACAAATGGAGTTTATTGTGGAAAACTTGCAAATTATCTGTCAGCGTTGAAATAATATGCGTTGTTAAAGTCCCAGTCCCATGTCTATTTAAAACACCTAATCAGGAGCATTTCTGAAATATAAATTTCATCCACAGGAGGTAATTTTGAAGTAATCTAATCAGACTCAGACATGTGTCCGTGTCTTAATTGGACAGGAAAAGACTGGCAGAGAGAGGCTCCACAAGCAGATGCTGTGAGAAATCCACCAGCAGCAAATTCCAACATAGATGGATATCGAAAAAAAAAATCAAGGACAGCTGTGTCTGCTGCCAAAACGATTCAGAGGACAGTTAGAAAGTGTGGACTTTCTCTGCAGCGTCCAACAATGTGCTGCCAACGTTGGCAGGAATGTGAGTACAGCGGCCAGTGATGTTGGTCTGTGTTTGGTCTCTCAGGGTATTTGATGCCATTAGAGCGTTTCATGAGAGGAGTGTGTGAACAGGTAAACCACTTTTCTCCTCGTGTAAATAATACGCCTGGGAGTTTTTGACCACTGTCAACAACAATACCAAATGTTGATTGGCCGATTGTTTTGTTTTTTTCCCAGCTTGCTCGTCAAATGATGATAATTTCACAAATTGTCTATTGTGCACTCTAGAATATTTATTCACAAATCACACTGAGCACAGACTTTCAGCACAGCTGGCTCGGTGGTAAAATATGGAGGACAATCACCATGTGTAAAAGTGAGATTTGGTTCCAATTCCAAATCTAAATTACACGAAATTGTAATTACAATCATTAAAACTAGACTTCTCTCTAGTGGCATTCAAAGTCTGTAGAAGATCATTTTACTCATAAGAAAATACATTGTTGGCACTGTATGTTTTTGTAAGGCTAACAGAGTTTTACACTGTGAAAGATTAAATATTTATTAAAGCACTTTGAGACAAATCCTTTCCCAGAAAAATCTAAACAACCCCAAATCCATAATAAACCACTTGAATTCATTTTCCATTAACTACATTTTGTGAATAAATTGTATAATTTGCACAAATTAATTCAAGTTAAGTTAGCGATCTTTTTACACACAAACTCCAATTTCATCTCACACACTTTCCCTCTCTGTGTGTATGCGTGCGCATGAAATAATGTTGCAGCAACACTAACCCTCACATTCCACTTGAGGGCTACCTTAAAGTTTGTTGCAAATTTCACAGCAACCCATCCAGTAGCTGCACTAAAGACCACAAACTTCTCTGTGCTGCCGGTGGAATTAAATTGGATTTTCTGGAAGCTCTAGGGACCAAAAACGCCTGCAGAACTCTGTTGTCTCCAAGAGACCTCATGAAGGTCCAGCTTCATCCTTTAAAGAAAAAAAAAGGAACTTACTCTACTACAATGCAGTATTCAGTCATTCAGCTGAGGTGTTGCTAATGATCTACTTGCATCACACAGATGACTACAGTTTCTGATCTCCACAGTTTGCCACCGAATCAAACGGCTCTTTGAAAGGACGCTCTTTTAAGTTCACTTCAGATCTCGTTAGTGAACGAAGTGAAGAGGCAGCGACACCCAATTTGACTGATGCAGGCGGTGAGTCAGGGGGGGTGTGTGTGGGGGGCTGCAACGTGATATCGCTGTGTCATGTGCCGACCTCGAGCGCGCTTTACATGTGCGTCGGTACATTTTCAATTTTCCGCATGCGTCATTCAATCTGGGGAATGTTTAGATAGAAAAAAGAGAGAAAAAATAAGGAACTGCATCGACTAAGCAGGCGAAGGTTAACTCAGCAGAGACAACTTGATGTGAAAGCTCAGAAACATTTTCATAATCCTCTTTGGCAGTTGAAGGAGGCCAAGGTCTTTCTTAATTAATGATCGCACCTTCACTGCTGTGATCGTTATTGATTTGACACTACAATAAAGGTGTGAGCCTCTGAAATATTGGAGTCTAGGTCAGAAGGGCAGAAAAGATACTTGATATCAGTTTCTCCTCCGTTAAACATTTCTTGAAACGTCGATGGAGAGAGATTGTGGGTGTGTGTGTGTGTGTGTGTGTATGTGTGTGTGTGTGTGTGTGTGTGTGTGTGAGTGTGTGTGTGTGTGTGTGTGTGTGTGTGTGTGTGTGTGTGTGTGTTTGTGTGTGTGTGTGTGTGTGTGTGTGTGTGAGTGTGTGTGTGTGTGTGTGTGTGTGTGGTTCTGCGTGAATGAGCTTGATTGATCGCATGTGTACAAGCGTTTGTGATAGGAGAAGAACACTGGAGGCAGCCAGTGATTATGCATTGCTTATCTCATATTCATAGCAGGAATCTGCCATCCAGCCATGCATAATAACCAATTTTAGGACACGGAATGAGTCCACACACTGTTTTCTTCTGAAGGAAGGATTTTTTTTTGTTTGTTTTTTTTTTCTTTTACAGCCTTGAAGCTGATTTTATGACAGGTGAATGTTTGTAGAAACGATGTTATGTTTTGGGTTTTGTGTTCACAGGGTGAAGTTAAAATTCTTTGTGTTCTACTTTAGAAATATAATTCTCTTTAAACTCCATATTCTTCCACTGACCTAGAATTGGTGTGAGCCAGGAGACTGTCTTTCACAGCACATTCACACCAAAGTTGGTTTCCCAAGGCTGAAATATCCCCACTTCAGAACAAGGTCGGACACGGTGACGTTGATCACGTATTTGACTGTGGTTGGTTAAAGGGAACTTTACTGTCTGTATACACTGATAAGTGGACTTTCTTATAAAAAGCACTTTGGACGTTATGCTGTTCTAATTGGATTAGCTGGAGGAGTATATCTGCTCCAGTGATTCTCCCCCCCGCCCCCAATATATTCTGAACCTCCACTTTTCTTCCAATGACACAGAGGGATATATCCACATTTTATAAGTAGAGATTGATATTTCAAAATATGAAATGAAGAAATTTGAAAAGCGGGCGGTGGGAGCTTCAGCATTCTCTAAAAGACGTTCAACCAAGCAGCAAAAATTGACCGACACGTCAACAGTAAAAGCATTTGTTTGTTTGTTTGTGCACATTTGACGTTGCAGTTGCACATGAAAACTGTGTGAGTTAGTCGATCCAACGTTCAATGAATAAAATGCGCCGCACTCCAGAGATCTCTGAAAGCCGTCAGCATATTGTGGAGAAAGGCCGTTTACGTCTGCACCTTCCTGATAGAATCAACACTTTATTGTTCAGCTGTGACCTCTAGACACATCCAGACATTATATAAATATATCAGTCTTACCTCATTAAATTTTAACGGACGCTCATGTCTGTGTTCGGCAAAAGTCTTATTATTGATTTATGGAGGTTCAGACTCTGCTGTCTTCTTGCAGAGCCTTGATTTTTGACATTTAGACTGAAAACATGTGAGTACTGTATGTGATTGGTAGTGGACTCATGCAGTTCTTGCGAGATGAGAACTTGGATTCCCTCCAGCATTAAGACTTTTTTGTGTCAGAAGAATTAAAGGTATGTTTGTGGTGATTTTTATGCTTTTAGAAGCAGCTACTGGATCACAAAAATCTCTTACTGCTGGGATCAGCTCCACCACTGTAGGACCCTAAACCAGATGAAATGGCTATTAACGCATTGATTATTGATTTACTAATAAGAAGACCTGCCCCTAATGTTTTTTCCCCTTTCTTTTGGGAGCTATACACTTTTGGGAGCTGTACACTGTCCAAACTCAGACTTTCTGTTTTTGAATTAGACATTCTGGATTCATTCATGTTAAAATTGCCTGCTTTGATGTATATTTATGTAAATTACATTGATTGCCAAGGGCAGGATTCTCAAACAAACATGTATGGGTTTTTTTTTGTATTTGGAAATTTACTGAATGTAATTTCTCACAGATCCATTGTGAGGCACATCGCATACTGCAACGCATCTCCAGTTGTTCAGTTTGTTTGCACCGCTAAATGAGGTCCTCAGATAAAAACCGCACCAGGTGGAAAAGATGTGCAAAAAGTGGAGCTAAATACAGAAACGGAGCAGTCCAAGTGAATCTGGGCTTTTGTTTTGTACAAACAAAAGACTGCTTAATGCAGGAATTATTGCTTTACAGATAAAAGTGCAGGAAACATTACTTTGTCATTTGTGGCTCTTTGACTTTGGCCACTGATTGTGTAAGAGACGCATGTCTAAAAGTACTTTAAGGGGAAACATGCACCTCCCTAATGGCTCCGGCTCTAAATGGCAGGCATTTGAAGCATCAGTTTCTCTTCTAAAATAAGACAGATTTGATGATTTCCCACCCTCTGGTATCATCAGCAAGAATCACCCTCTCTGGTTTCTGTGCCTGAAAACCTTTCTATTACTGGCTAGTGGCTACATTCAAAACGCTGACTTGATTTGTATGAAATCGAGTCACACGGCTTTGCCACAGCGACTTTGTTCACGTGTTAAATGCCTCCTCTGAACCCGTCTCTCTTCTTACCATGTGAGCTTCTCACCTGTCACAGAGATTCATGCGACATGGCGCAGCGATGCCTCCCTTTGGAGCGTGAGGTCACTCTGGCTTGGACTCCATAGTAGGACCCGCTCACATAATGCTCAAATGAAGGGTAACGGGAAGGCTTTTTAGAGCTGCACACTGACAGTAATTGAGACATGTGCTTCAGCCGGAGCTGTTATGCTACCACTCGACTGCTCTGATTATGAGCTTGGCTCCGGCTGGAGATAGACAGAGTCGGGGGGGGAAAAAGTGCAATAAATAAAAATATTAAAGACTTAAAGAACATTGACTGGTGGCTGGAAGGGAGTGATAAAACTGAATTTATTTGGACCCACAGATTCTCTGCATTTTTATATAAATTAGATCCATTTGTCTGACAAAGTGCCTTGAGACGACTTTTATTGTGAATTAGGCCTTTATAGATCAATTGAACTGAATTAATTGTTTAAGCATTAATAATGGGGCTGGGGCAACAACGAGAGCAATCAGTAACAACCACTTTGAACAGACTTTGTTGTTCCCTTTCAGTTGTTTGCATGAAAATCAAATTATGACCAACAATAATAAGGGGGAAAAATCTGTTTGTTCAGGGCCAGTTTTTAATCACAAAGTGAAAAGAAATAAATTCAATTGAAAGAGATTGGTTTTCTTTTAAAACAGACTTTGATAAATATGCATACACATACATTAATGGACAGACAGAGAAATGAGTAAATTACGAGCAAGATTTGAAAAGTACCTAAATCAAGTATTGCAAGTTCATACGTTTCCATACTTTTCCAAAAAATATGAATAAAGCCACCTGTTGAAAGCTTTTATAGAAGCTTTTATAGCTTTTACAGAAAAAATAGAAAAATTCAGTCAGAGGAAAAAAAATGTACATATGAATATGACCAGTGGTGGGAAGTAACGAAGTACAAGTACTTCGTTACTGTACTTAAGTACAATTTTCGTGTATCTGTTCTTTAC
>CAEGAF010062212.1:0-20117 GCA_903067075.1 Micropoecilia bifurca
TGTTATGTTATGTTATGTTATGTTATGTTATGTTATGTTATGTTATGTTATGTTATGTTATGTTATGTTATGTTATGCTATGCTATGCTATGCCCTTTTATACCCTTTTATATATAACCTTGAGTTACAGTATGTTATTTTCCCTAGTGTTACTTTACATTATGTAATGAAATGTTGGATTACTTACATCACATTACTTTACGTTATGTTGCATTTTCTTATGTTGCTAGAGTAACTGTCATGTTACATATGTTGTGATATGTTGTATTGCATTATGTCATGTTATAATCTGTTATATTTTGTTCTGATCGCAATTCCAAACTTCGGTGCAAGAGCTGATCCTGAAGAATTACGTATTTCGTGGATTTGATAGTAATGATTTATTGCTGCTCTGTGAAAATGATCTTACTTCTGAGATTTATGTTACCACTTGTCTTTCTGTTATTCATTCAGCAATTCAAAATGGAATGAATTAATATTACTTGCTTATTTTGTGCAATACGAACAGTATGACGCTTGTGCCCTTTTCCATCAGCTTTCCGTGAGGATTTTGTCTTAACTTGATTTTTATTGTCTGTATTATTTTTTTATAGCAGCTGATATGACGCAACTTGCTCCCTACTGTCTCCTCTTACTGCTCGCCCTGATTGTTGCTAGCCTGGCAGGTGAGAAATAATACGCATTGTTGTTTTGCCAGAATATTCAAGTGGCTCTGCTTGCAAATACAACCTTTCGTAGAGGAGAAAGAATGTTTTGTTCTTCTTTGTCTCTTTTAGCTGAGAATGATAACAGAATCGTTGGTGGCACAGTGGTAGAGCCTTACTCTATCAAATATCAAGCAGCTCTCCTGTACAGAGATTCCCTGTTCTGTGGAGGCACCCTGGTTCACCCGCAGTGGGTGGTGTCTGCTGCCCACTGCTGGAGGCCGTAAGTTACTGCAGCTGTCCACCTTCACCAGTCACTCCAACACACATTAATATGTATCAGAAGTTAGTCTACATCGTGACGCTTAGAATGCATTATTATAGTTAGTCTTTTATGGCAGGAAGAAATAACATCACATAACTCTAATCTCATAAGGAGTCTTTAAATAAACACGATGAAGTGCATTGTGTACTTTTTTTTAATAACCTCTGCAGGAATCAGCTGATGAAAGTGGTCCTGGGGGAGCATAACATCAAAGAGAAGGAAGGATATGAGCAAATATTTGACGTCTTGTTAATTATAAAAAATTACCAGTTCAATTACTGGACCCTTGACAACGACATCATGCTTCTCAAGGTAAAACATCCGCTGAGACAAAATGTTTGGATTTAGAAAATGCTGAGTCACTCAGAAATGGGTAGTTAGAGCCACTGTGTGGACTGAATGTCCCAGAGATGTGAAAAACAACAGAGAGAAGATGAAAACTTCAGCATGTCACCTGACCTTATACACACCTTTCAACTCTAATTGGTGTCCAAAAGTAGTATTTAAATGAAATATGCAACCATGTGTAAATATATAGCAGTACTAAATATGTCATTTAGTAATATATATTTTTACTGTGAAGTCCAATTAATGTATATAAATGTTTTTTAGCATTTTTTTTCTCTTCAATTATTGTTATTTTAATGAGAATTTTTGGGAGGTAAAAAAGTGCAATAATAATAATAATAATAATAATAATAATAATAATTATGAATGCAACATTTGAAGTCTCTCTACAGATGAAAATTTAAAAATGTATGCATTTGCAACACCAAGTGCAATAATTCCACCCCCCCAAAAAAAGGCAAAATATGCAAAATCTAATGACTAATGAGAAAAAAATGTCGACAGTGTAGTTTCATTGTCGCCTTTTTCATTTTTTAAATTCACTTGGACATTTTACAAAGCAGACTTACATGATACCAGTGAGGATTTGTTGCTGAAAAGTATCTTAAATGCATTGCTAACATTTTGAGATGGTTAGCCGACTGGTTTGTTCTTCTGTGGTCAGATGGACCGTCCTGCTGTCATCAACGACGTGGTCAGTCCAGTTATTTTGCCCCGCACAGGCACTTTGCAAAACTTTGCCCGGTGCACCGTTAGCGGTTGGGGAGTCACCTCTGTCTACGGCCAGAGCCTGTCGCCTGAGCTGATGTCTGTAGACGTGGATTACTTTGCAGACTGTTGGTACTACTACTACTTCAGGATCACAAACAACATGATCTGTGCTGGGTCCACTGATGGAGGAAAAGATTCCTGTCAGGTGAGCCACTAAATCACTGAAACCAAAGGTTGGAGTTGGAGAGCAGTTGTTGTTTTGCTCTCGGTGTTTAACGATTCCAAGGAAAGAAACAAAAAGTGAGAAATAAGTTCAGTTGATAACACCATTAGCACAAATAACTATTTTATTTAGAGCAGTGAGGTCAGCTTTAAGCATACTGAAATTCTTTTCAAAATTGTTCCACCAATATTAACTTTTAAATACATTTCAATGTGTTTGACAAATCCAGATATTTTAAGAGCCAGACCTAGTTTGGATTGTTTAACCAGTTTATCTGGAAAAAAAATATGTCTGAATAGGAAATGCAGGAATTGATGCTAAACCAAAGGGTGTGATAGCTGATGAGTTATTGCTTTGCTCTCAAAATTCCCAGGAAAGAAACAGGAAGTGAGAACTAAATTCAGTTGATAAAATGGTTAGAACATACAGCCACTGTGTTACTTCATTTTCTTCACCAGACAGAGCAGTGAAAGAGGCTTTAAGGATCCTTAACATCTGTTGCAAATTGTTCCTCCAATGTTAATTTTGTTTTACATTTCAAGGTGTTTGACAAATCCAAATATTTCCCCAAATAGTTCTCAAATCAGATAGTTTAAATAGTTTATCTGGAAAACAAAACAAAACATCTGAACGGGAAAAAAACAAAAACAAGAATTGGGGCTGGTCATCACTCACGAAAGATTGATTTTAATTAAAACCTATTTCATCAATTTAGATTACTTGGATTTAGCTCTAAAAAATATCCCCTTCATTTGCCCCTGCCAGGGAGATTCAGGAGGACCACTGGTCTGCAACGGCAGACTGGAAGGCATTGTGTCATGGGGCATCGGCTGTGCTTATGCTTTTTACCCCGGCGTCTACACTAATGTGAGAAACTACGTCTCATGGATCGACTGGGTCATCCAGAACAGCTAACCATCCACCAGAAGACCCTCCTCAGATGAATCTTCAAATGGATGCTGAAGATCAAAAGGCTTTTCTGTCTTTTTGATAGTTTATCTTAATAAACTTGAATGAATCTGTTCAGATGACCAAACTTACAGAGTGAAATTTTTTACACTTTTTTTAAATCAATGACTGGAACTCAGATTATTCTTATTATTATAACAGATCAACACAGAGATACAAAGTTTTATTTTTAATAGATACACTTTCATTGTTTTTTTTAGATCCTATTACAAATAAGGTTGCAAATTCATGTCTGGGATTTTTTATCCCTCTCAAACAATTCTTCTAATAAGTAAAAAAAAATGCTAAAATAAAGATACATATTTTCTCAAACCGACTTGTCCTTTTTGTTGTTTTGCTCACCTTGAGATAAACATGAACACGTGTCTTTCAAAATACTGAAAGACACGTGTATTACATTTTGTCTATTACATCTTGTAATAAACATCCTCTATTACAAAATGTAAGAGAGGATGTCAAACGGTGGGCAAATTTCCAGGAGTTAGAATGACAGGGTTTAGACTGACAGCCAGTTAGAGGCTGCATTTTCAGACCATGATACCACAGCGACGTGCAAAATAACACAGAGAATGAAAACTGTAGCATGTTCGCTGCTCTAATACACTATTTTAAATTTAGTCAATGCCTTTAGCTGGGAATGTAAAAATTGTATTTGAATGGAATATGCGATTACTTTGTGTTATCTTGTGTAGGCACAGTATTTTACAATAAATAAGTAATTTATTAATGTATATATTTTTTATCTCAATCTTCATGTAAATATTTCTATTCATACTTTTCTCTACTATTTTCATTACTGCAGCAGGCATAATTTTAACAAAAATCCTGAGTATTTTTGGAAAGGTAAAAATGCAACAATGACAATGATAATAGTGATAGAAATTGCAACATTTGAATTCTTTCTACAGATGAATGAACACTTTAGGAAAATCTGCAAGCTATGAATTGGATTTCAACACTAAGTGTAATAACGCAAAAAATAAATATGCACAATCTCAGGACCAATCAAAAAATGGCAACAACAGCATAGTCGCATTGCTACCTTATTAATTTTCAAAATTCACAGGGATATTTTTTAGGGAAATGTTCATTCTTTTCCATCTTAAATGCATTGCTAACAATATGTAAAATGTCTAACTGAAGGGTTTGTTCCTCTCAGGGTCAGCTGTCATCATTTTCAGATGGCTGACTGGTTTGTTCTTCTATGGTCAATTGGACCGTCCTGCTGTCATCAGTGCAGTGGTCAGTTCAGTTATTTTGCCCTACATGGGCACTTTGAAAAACTTTGTACAGTTAGTGGGTCTATGGCCAGAGCCTGTCCCCTGAGATGATGTCTGTAGACGTGGGTTACTTCACAGACTGTTGCTACTTCAGGATCACAAACATGAGTCCACTGGGTCCACTGATGGAGGAAGAGATTCTTGTCAGGTGAGCCACTAAATCACTAAACCAAAGATGTGACTGCAGAGGAGTGGCTGTTTTGCTCTCAGTGTTAAGCGATTCCAAGGAAAGAAACAAAAATTGAGAAATAAGTTTAGTTCATAAAACGGTCAGAACAAATAACCATTTTATTTAGAGCAGTGAAATTAGCTTTAAGCATAGTCAAGTTCTTTCCAAAATTGTTCCACCAATATGAACTTTTAAGTACATTTTAAGGTGTTTGACAAATCCAAATATTTTCTGAACCAGACTTTGTTCAGATTGTTTAGCCAGTTTATCTGGGAAAAATATATGTCTGAATCAGAAATGCAGGAGTTGATGGTAAATCAAAGGGTGTGACAGTTATTGTAAACTGTCTCACCCGGTGAGTTATTGTTTTGCTCTCAGTGTTTAATAATTCCTAGGAAAGAAACAGCAAGTCAGAACTAAATTTAGTTGATAAAATGGTTGGAACAAATAGCCACTGTATTACTTCATTTTCTTTACCAGAGCAGTGAAGGAGGCTTTAAGCATACCTAAAATCTGTTGCAAATTGTTAGTTAGTTTTGTTTTACATTTCAAGGTGTTTGACAAATCCAGTTCCTTCTTGCTCGAGACATCTGACACTTGGGAGGATGCTTCTTCTCATAGTCAGGGCAGCAGGAGGTTTCATGTCTTTTCGGCCAGCCGGTGCCAATCCGTTATGTTAGATTTGAATTTTAGTTTAGCGTCGAGTTAAAAGCACATCTTCTTAAGTTGGGACATTTATTCTGCAACAACAGAGGCGTCACCTCATTCCAGATGTTGGAGTGGAATTTATTTCAATGTCATTTGTGAATGTTGACTCTTGGACACCTCAACATTTTCAACAGTGGAGCTATCCAGATTGAAAAAGGCTGTCGTTTTGGAGAAAGTCTCATCAAACTCAATATTCGAAAAGCACCTTTCAGACTCAGTGCTCAAGGCAAGGTGACAGAGAGCACCAAGCTAATTTTTTTTTACATTGGACAACTCATTTAATTCTACATAACTGCAGCAGTAAGAGTCATAGTTCGTTAAAATACTTTATTAAATATTTTTACCCTGTTTGATGACTGACATTTGCTGCACTCACAAATGAATAAGGTAATAATTTCAACTTTTATTGAACTTTCAGCGAATGCAGTGCACATAATAAAGGTAAAACAACTCAAAAGCACTTGTATCCCTTTACTTGCCCTTTTCTGTCATTCTGCTCACGTTGAGCTCCACGTGAACACGAGCACCTTTAAAAAATATTCACATAATTTTTTATATTCTGTAAAAAAAAAAAAAAAAAAGGGCCAATGCAAAATCCTATGCAAATGTACAACACAATCACACAACGTGGGAAGATTTGCTTGAAACAACCCACATCAAAGTTCAGAAGACTCACCCAAGCATATTTTGCTATGACTTATCCTTTATTGCGAATTAAAACCGCCTCCCCTTTTCTTCATGACGCCATGTTTCCGATTGGCTGTATGACTGCAGCCTCACCCCTTTTCCCTCTGTCCTTTTCACATTTAAAGCAGAGCCACATCAGTCTCATTTAGATGCTCAAAACCAACCCAACAAAACAAAGAACGCAGGATGGACCAAAGACACTTGTCAGAGGAGGAAGTTAATGAACTGATCAATCAGTCCCACGAGGCCAAAGAACATTCTTACTCTCCCTACAGCAAATTTAGAGTGGGAGCTGCAGTCAAGACTCGAGATGGCCGTGTCTTTACAGGTAAGCTGTGGGTGTGGACAGCTGAGCAATAGGATTAACAGAAGAGCAATTTGATTTTCGGATGAACAGGAAACTAGTAGCATTGCTTAAGACTGGACTTCCAAGAGTTTTGAAAAACTGTAAGTACATTGTGTTCAGTGCAGTCTGACTCAGCCAAATCAGTTCTGACTTCTGGGATAAGATACTCAGTTCATAATCTAAACGGCACATATGTAGGTTTGTTCTGAAGATGATGCTGCTAAATAATGTTATTTGTTACCCAAGAGTTAACTATGTGGAAAATTCAGAGTAAAGGATTACAATCCAGCCTATCAATCAACAATCCTCCCAGGTGACAAGGCGTCATAAGTCCATCTGACAGAATCACATGCTACCTTTTAACAATATAGATGCAATATGTGTCGACCTCACCTTGTACACGCACCCCGATGTCCTGTCAGCATTGCTGGACAGCACAAAGCTTGACAAGTCACCTTTTTTTTATCACACGAGGGGGTTGGGTGATGGGTGGTGAGGTGAATGACAAGCAAACAGCTGTGAGTCCAAAGACCCAGAGAGTCAGTCACTGTTTGAAAAGACCTGAATAAGTAAATAAGCCAGCTCTTTTAACCTGTAGAGGGTCTCTTTACAGGATCACTCATTACGTCTGTTTGTGCCTCTGTCAGGTTGCAATGTGGAGAACGCATGTTACAATCTGGGAGTGTGTGCCGAAAGAAATGTCATTGCAAAGGCCGTGTCAGAAGGTTACAAAGACTTCATTGCCATTGCCATCGCCAGGTAACTAGCGTCTTTGATTGGTGTCTGGAATTCACCCTGGACAGGAATTTGTCCTGTAAACCCTTCTGGATTATCAAACCATGAGTCTCTTCACATTGCATTTCTTTTTGCACATCAAATAAATAATTATACACAGTTTCACACAAGTTTGATAATAATATGATACATTCTCAGAAAAAAAATAAAGCTCTCCATACCCAGTGACATTATCCAGCTAAATCTGAGTCATTGTCTCCCAATGGGTTCAATACAAATTCTCTTCTGAAATGTTAATGGAAGCATTTTTTAAACTTACAGCAAGTGTAATAATCACTTTAGATTAAATTTTCTATAAACTAGAATGGAAAGCTGTTTTCATGTACTCATATCTTCCAAACAGTAAAGAAAAATGTATTAATGAGCGACTACCAGACCTCTCCATTAGTCTTTGGAGACTTTATGGACTCTTAAGATCAGAAAGTCCTTAGGAGGCTTTAAGTTGGCAATCAGCTCACTAATTTAACAGACCAAACCAGAGAGTTGGTCATGAACAATGTCACTCTTGCCCATATATTCAACACCTGTCTGTATTAAGGACGTAATGTCAATGCTAACATAGCTAATAACCTAACCTCATATTAACTCTTGATATTAAGGTCTTCATATTAGCTGAACACAGTTGCTAATGTTAGCTAATATCCTAAAATTTGCATATTAGTTTATCCTAGCGTATTAGCCACCTTTAGCACAAAGCTAATATTCACTCCTATTAGAAATACATTAAGGATTTAAGCTTATGATAGCTTAGCTTTTATTAGCATGCTAGCTAATGCTATCAATCTACCCAACCATAGCATAGTAACATCTGATGTTCATAGCTAACAAGCTTATACTTTGCATTAGCCAAAGTTAGCATTTAAACTATTGCTGGGATCTGACATGCCATTTGAATGTTAGCATTATAAACATATTTCATTTCTGAAATAACCTCTGAGTGTTCTACTGTATATACCTCACTTTCCCATACTACATGATACTTAATGTAAATTTTTCCAGTTATATCATCTTTTTTCTCTTTTAATATTGATGCTTATTTTTACTTTTCAACAACACAGCAGCCATACTGCCTTTTCAGAGGAAATGCATTTATTGTAGTTTAAAGGAAATTGTGCCTTCTGATCGTTCAGTGACATGGAAACAGAGTTTATCTCCCCATGTGGCGCCTGCAGACAAGTCATGAGAGAGGTATGAAATGTTTTTGTACAATCAATACCTGTTTATTTTCTGTCTCCAGGCAGTACAGTACATATATATGCACTCAGTACAGTGCATATAGTACAGTACAGTACACATGCACTACTGAGTAATTCAGTTGTACATGGCATCTTATTATGAATTTGTGAATGAAAAAACTAAGAAAGATAGAGATAAGTATTATTCTTATTTTTTTATTCTTCCAATTACAGTTTGGGTGTAAATGGGACATTTACCTTACAAAGACCGATAAGTCCTACGAGAAGATGACTGTGGACGAGCTCCTGCCCCGCTCATTTGGCCCTGATGACCTGTCCAAGAAGAAGGTGTCCAACATTCCCAGCACACACTGAGCTGGGATTATACAAGTTAATTTACAGAAATAACAGGAGATGCACTCTGTTTTAGCATACACACATCCTTCTTTACATTTATTCTCATCTTTAGAAAAGTATGAGTAAAAAAAAGAAAATGTATATATAATAGAAGCATATTTAATTGCAATAGCGTAATCTCAAACTAAAAACTGTGCTTGAGAATAAGCGTTGGTCTTTACCTCCCTTACGTTTAAAACTTAATATAAATTTGCCTAATTTGAATAGCATGTTCTCAAGTTTTTTGTTTTGTTTTCATGTTGGGATCTAAGATACAACGTACTACTTTGAATAGGTAAATGTCTAATGAAAAAAAAAATTAGTCAAGTTTTTCTAAACGTTTCAGTGAAGCTAATGAACTGCAATAAAAGAAATTGACTTAAAAGTTTTTTTTGGTTTGTTTTGCACACACCTTTAACAGTAAACACCACATGTTTAGCAGCGGTTATATTTATGATTAATACCAATTTTTGTGTTGTCTGCTAACAAACAATATTTAAATGTTCTATCCGCATTATAAAAATATGAACAACAGAGATCTGTTTTCAGTTTTGCACCACTGACTCAAAAACAACTGATGCCCTCTTATTGTAGATAAAAAATATTTATTAGTTCCAAGAAGCAAAAACAGAAATTGATGCACATATTTTAATAAATAAACATTTCTGAAAATGAGTCCTCTTTCATTTTTTACAGTTAGACCAGAAAAGGATGTTAAGGTTTCAGTGTACAGCAAATATTATTTGTTGAGCAGCAAAGGATTATTAACTGTTAAGGAATTAATCATCAGGAAAAGTGAAATATTTATGCAGTGGGGAAAAAACAAAACAAAAATAAAACATCTATTCAGCAGCGATTTTTGACTCTACCTACTTGAAGCTTACACATTTGAGGTTAAAGGTTAAGATTTACAGAATGACAGAAAAATATGTTCTGTTTCTCCCAAATGTGACAAAAACATTTTAGTTTTGAAATAAACATTTCCGACCGAATATCCCTATTTGATGTGTAAAATCCTTTGAAGCAGTTTCAAAGTTTAAATTTCCATCAGCTAAAAACAATTAAGGAGGAGAAAAAAAGTTTTAATATTAAACTGAAAAGTGTGTCTGGTAGGTTAAAAAAAACATTTGGCAAACAGGTTTCCTCTGACTGGATGTAATAACTGCTTAGCATTGAGGCAGCCTATATTAAAGTCCTGACTAGGATCTGTAAGATTCACGAATTTTAAGGAATGTTTGATTGCTGAAATACCACTAAAGGCTTTATTGCTGATCAAGTAATGGCTTAAGTAAGTTTCAACATGTGATAAATAAAAAGTTCTGAATAATTCTGAGCCTAACTCTATTCCTTCAGGTCACATGCTGAAAATCCATCTCTAAAGAGAAGTCTTGTTTTTTAAAAAAAAAGCTTCGAAGCTTGAGGTGCATTTCAGAGGCTTGGTGCGTGTTTAAATAATTTAAGTGGTGCAAAAAAAATGCCACACACTGAATGACTTCACCTAATAAATAAAAGAGACGGCGGAGAATCAAACTCCTGGGGTCGGGTGAAGAAAACGTGTACACACAAAAGCCACGTACCGTATCCACCTTTTCTCTACAGATAACCTGGTATTTATGAAAAAGATGAAAATCTCCTTACCACAGACATTTCTGCAGCTGATATGGCAGAAAAATAGAAATGAAACAACAGGACTGAACTGTACCCACAATCTGCTTCTCAGTTTGTTTGTTTTTTATGGGACATATTTTCTTGAGCTCCAGCATTTAGATGGCTTCTTAATGCAACAATAAATATTTAGAGATAAACTCAGACATTGTTCTTGCTGCTGGATCTGATTTCAGCCCAACAAATACATCCCACATACAAAGGTCCTGGATTGGATGTTTTGGACATTAAATATCCAAGCTTTATAATCCACCATACAGGCTGAACGAACATCTCCTGTATATAAGGAATAGTGTTTGTGTAAACAGAAGATCTTTCTTGCCTCTGGAAGCTTTTTCATTATCCTGCAAGGGTTTTTCTCAGAACTCTTTAACTTGTTATTTAGTGCTTTCTTGCTTCTTCTTTGCTCTTGCATTTGCATTTGTTCAAGTGCATTTGGCTGTGATGACAGCAGTGTTTGCATCTGGGCCTGTGATTGAGCCGGGTGTATCTGCACCAAATCCTTTCGACGGATCTTACTGGAGGATTTTCCTCCCGTGTAATTATGATCGAGATTTACAAATAAAACCTATGGTACGCAACGACATAACAAAACACACATAACCAAATCGATTTCCAATTTCAGGGCTAGACACAGCTAACGTCTCCTGCACCGTGATTCATCCAGACTGTGTGAATATGACGAAGCAACATGGGACAAGGTGTTGCTGCTCCGCAACAGATCAGTGCCGCGCTACACAGAACTTAAACAGTTATTTGAAAACAACATGGTTGCTCTGCAGCTTTCTTTGTTCGAGAGGAAAAAAAAAAAAACCCACATAAGGTGCAGCTGTTCTTTTCTCTGACCTCAGCTCTCTGCGGAGAAGGCGCCGGAGGCATCGTTCAGCGTAGGCCACGACGAGACGTACAACCTGGGCAGGGTGCCCTCCATGAGCCGCTCCATCCACAGCCCCAGCCTGTCCAGCTTGTGGTGGACCTCTATGCTGGTGGGCCTCGAGCCTCTCTTGGGGACGGCTCCGTCTTCCCTGGAGTGAGAGCGGGAGCGGGAGTGGGAGCTGGACCGGGATCGGGAGCGCGACTTCCTCTTGCAGTCGGAGGAGTCGGACGACGAGTCGTCGGGGTCGTCCCCGGTGAAGACGGGTCTGAAGAGGCAAAAGTACTTCTTGTGGCCATTGAGGGCCAGGACGTGGCCCGTGTAGTCCGAGGACTCCTCGTCGTCCGAGTGGCTTTCGCTCGGCCCGGCGGGACAGGCGGAGCGAAGGAGCGAAGGCATCCAGTGGCGGTGCTTATCCGCGTTGAGGAAGGAGAAGTGGAGGGTCTGAGTGCTGAAATAGGACAGCGATTTTAGGATGAAAAACAGGAGTTACGGGTCATTTCTTAACGCAGCCGATGCATTTTAGTAGGCTCACCCAGAGAAAGAGAAAACCTCCTTTGCAAACTTCCGGAGCAGAGCGTTCTTGGAGGCGTTGGTGAGCACCAGCACAACGTTGATGTGACCCGGTCTCAGCTTTACCAGGTTACTGGTGTAGGTGACGTCCGTCAGCTCTGTCACCTCCACAAAGTCCTTCCTCGGAGGACGGCTGCGAAACAACAAGGGGAGAGGAGAGTTGACCGGAGAACAACAGCGTAAATGATGCCAGAAACTTCATACTTTGGGAATATTTGGTGCATCGTTGAAATGGATACAGGTGCATGTAGGGATGTGTGCAAAAACATTATGTAAAAAAAAATTATTCCACTTTTTCTTACTGAAGAATTCACCCCGAACATTTTTTTAATAAGAGGGGAAACACTTGTTTGTGTGTGTGTGTGTGTGTGTGTTGTGTGAAGCAATAATTGTTGACAATGATTGATGATACATTTTTAGTCAGCTCCACCTGATTTCATTTTAAACCTGGTATTTCATAGAGTTCATGACACCAAGTACTTTGACAGGCCCACAGCATGACAGATCCTCCACCATGAAAAACAAAACTGTAGTGATACTTGCAGAGGAAGGACGCAGTTCCAATTAAAGTTCCAGTGGAGTTTTGCAACACATTTGTGTGACTGCAGGACTAAAAGCAAAGGTTTCTGGCATGTCACCCAAACACACTACTTGATATGTGTAACGTATCTAATAGTTGTCAAGGAGACCTGGTGACTCCATGAGTCCACTCTTTGCTGGAGTACAGCTTTGGATTTTTTTTTTTGCTGACTGTGTGCGTCTGAATGTTAAATATGAGTTTTGTGTCGCATCATATTTATCCACCGTTAAAACAAAAAGTCACTGACTAGTCAGAAAGTTCCTAGAAACTCTAATCCATTTTTAAATTAAAAGTAAAGTATGAATTGAAGGAGAAAGTATAAATTTAAGAAAGTCTATGGATTTTATTTTAGTGAATGGGAACATGCTGTACATCTGGACTAATTCGGACAATTTTTATAGCAAAGTTTTAAACTTGATTTGTATTTGCCAAATAAGAATGACTGTCAATTTACTTTTAAAGTGAAGTATTTTGCTCATAAACATTTCAAAATTAGCACTTTTCAAGCCCAGATAAACCAGAATCTAAAGTTGACTGAAGCCCAGAAAGAAGTGAAATTATCCATTTTTCCCTTTGGCTTTAGAATGTTGAATGTACATTTACTCAATTAATCAAAAAAGGTGATGTGGTAAATCACAGATAAGTAGCGTAACTAAAATGCCTGTTAATGCAAAAAAAGAAGAATTTATTAAGAATTGCTACATTTTTTTCCTGTGAAATCAAAGAAAGTCTTTAAAATTAAATATTTCTCAATTTTCTTTTGTCCAAACTTATCAAAACCTGGAAAATGGTAAAAGCAAACAAAAATAATAAAAATAATAATAATCTAATAATCAGAATTCCCGCTGAGCGTGAAGGGAACCATTTTGCGACGTCTCGCATTGATCGAAGAGATAAAATTACAGTGATATCAGAGCTGATATAAGTACTCATGGAAGTTAAACCAAAAAATGTTGATGTGAAACTGACCAGCTGCAAATAATTGAATAATTAGTGTCCAGACCAGGAGTTACTAATCCCAGTAGATCGTCACAGATATTCAGGCGAGGCGTTTTGTACACTGGATCCATCTTGTGCTCGTTTCAACTCACTGCATTACCTTGAGGTATTTGCTCTGCTTGATGCATCATCCTCTGTTTGGGTTGCGTTTTGCTCCTTTGGCTTTGGTTTCTGCGGTTTGCTCTCGCTTGGCTCGCTGTGGACAACGGCAAACGAGAGAGGATGAGAGGTGAAGGCTCTTCTAGCTGTGAACTAGGAGGTTAGATTTCTACACACTCATTCAACCGACTGCATTAGATGAAGACTCACCTGAAAGCCTGAATTATTACAGTACCAAAAAGAATGAAGAGAGCCGAGAAGATCAAGGACAGGATAGGCATCATCTCTCGCCTTGAAGTGGGGAAAAATATAAATGTCATTTTAAAAAATGTATTAAAATTCCCAGACACAGGTGGCTTTGTTGATTCACTCCCACAAAAAGACACTGCGCTACCAATTCGGTCACTAGTTGTTGTATAACTTTCAAAGCGGAGCACTGCAGCTTTAACAGGCCAGACTAAATAAGGACCAACGCAGATCTTAAAGCAGCATCCGATCTTGTTTCAACAAACACCGCTGATCTCTTTTTGCATCGCATTCTGCCGTTTCCTGAGGGAGTACCGTCTTACCAGTTTGAGTAGAGAAGTCCATCATATATTTGAAGGACGTAATCATACGCAGCATTCATCCACTGAATGATAAAAATCTGGAGAAAAGATCAGAAACACACAAAAATAACAGTAACATCCATTAAAAATTAAACACGACCGCAATCCAAAAAAAGGAAAAAAGAAACAGAAACGCAGCTTTTTGTCTCCAAACTGCGATCGGGTGTCTTACCGGAGCCATCTCGTTGTTGAGTTCCGGTAAGGTTGTGTCTGAGCTCAGGTAGGTGGGGTCTTTCTGCAGCAGCTCCAGCTGCTCGTGGAGCCGGTACTTGTCCTCCTGGCTGCCGTTCCAGCCGCTGCTCACGGAGCGGAACAGCACCCTGCCGGCCGGACTCCGCCTCTCCAGAATCACCACCTGTCAGTGTTATCGGAGAGCACCTTTAAACCCAGGTGGCGCGGCACGTTGCGCGTCACGTGTCTGTAATCCGAAACAACGAATCCTATACGACTTTGTCGTTTTGCGTGCCGTCAACGGAAGAAGGGGGAGAGAGGGGGAAGCGCGGGGAGAAAAAAAAAAAAAGTTCATCTTGTCCTTGGTGTTTGCTGATTCTTGTGCGTGAACCGACCTGAGGGAAGGCGGCAGCCTGGTTGGGTAGTAGCGCCTGACAGAGAGGCTCCTGCTGACGTTGGTAGACGTATGCGAAGCGTAGGATGTCTTTTCTGTTAGTAGTGGCAAAGTCCACGAAAGCCTTGTTGCCTGGGAGGAAGGCTTCATCCTCCCCAGTGATGAGCAGCACACAATACCTGGAAAAAAAATAAAAAATAAACAGAAGTTTAAACTAGGGTTAGGTTATGAAACAATAACTCTGACTTAGAGCCGCAGAATGAAGCCAAATAAAGAGCAATACAGGAAGAATATCTGCTAGAAACAGCAATTGGACATTATGGTAGAGGTTCACTTTCTGGCAGGAAAACTATTCTAAGCACAGTCAGAACAACAATGGAGTGATGGAGACATCTAAAATAAACTGGACATCTGTGAAAAGGCTTGAAAACTGATGGACACAATAATGATTTTTAAAATGATTTTAGAGTCTTAGTTTCTGTCAAAACATAATTTGTATGTAGAGAAGAAGTGTAGAAGGGGCAGAACAAATTTTAATTGTAAAAAGGGGTTCGATCAAGCCATCTACAAAACATACTATAACAACAATCTGCTCATTTTTCTTACTTCCTCCGTCGGTGGAACTGCTTAACGGGACACAGCTCGTCAAAAAGCTGCTGGTTGACGAGCCGTGGCACCTGAAGGAACTTGTTGTTCGTAACAAACTCGTCCATGAGCTGCTTCTTCATCCCCCGGGCCTGGAAGAGACAGACGTCAAGAGGAGTTCAAAATTTAAATCAAACAAACAAACAAAAAAACACATTGTTTTTTAAATAGGGAGGAGCTCTGGACTTCAGAGAACACAAGTTGCACCTGGATGATGTCTACAGGCTTCTCTGTGTCCTCCTTAAACAGCAGCATGGTGGGAGCGTAGGTGTTGATGTTGAACTGCCGCAGCAGCTTAGTGTTGGTCGTCGCGCCTTGATCCACGTAGCCAAAGCGAATGTAGTCTCTAAAGGCAAAAGCTGTCAACTGAAGGAGGATAAGGTCGAAAAGAAAGGAATGATGTCAGAATACATACATAGGGAAAACTCTCTACTTCTTATAAAAATATGTCAGGATTTTTTAGCTTCAGTCCAAATGCTTAACACTACTAAATAAAAAATTACCACATTGTTTTGGTCACCTCTCCCCTTTTTCTTTAGGTATCAGTAGGATACATATTAAACTTTTCAACACCATCTACCATTATGACTTAAATAATTACTTTAATACAATTAAAGTCATCTTAATAGCTTACCAAGTTCTGTTTAACATGACAACTTAATCAAATTTAATGTAACTTTGCCAACCTAAGATAAGTGTTTTTAGATTTTAATCTGAATACTTTCACATCTACAGATTTTTTTTAACAGCACTGCTTTCTCAAATGTTAATGAAAATTGGGATTGCTGCAGCACACTGGATAGTGTAAAGACACTAAGAGTGTAAAATTGTAATAAATCCGTTAAATTGTTTTTAACAAAGGTACAATTGGCCAACATCAGGAGCAAAGTTATTAATTCTGTACAATGTAAAAAGATTTTATGATGAAAGAGAACCTGAACTGTCAATAACATCAAACATAATCTAAAGTAAGTACCTGTTCTTGATTTATGCAAGGATTTTAAACCTGTTTTAGATGCTATTAAAAATGGTCAAACTGTGACCTTTCCATACAGATAAAAGTTGCCTAGGCAACGAACAATTAATGGTACGTGTGTAGGTTAATAATACACTTTCACATGACTGAAGTGGACCAGATGCCTTTACCTTATAAAGAAGAGGCACAACAGGAACTTGGTCAAACAGCAGCAGACTGGGTTTATTTTCCACATGCCACCGGTCAAGAAAAGCCTGATAGCTGTTGTCGTCGATCTGTAAGAGAACATCGTAAAAGTTAGTAAAAGACAGACAAGTGTTGGAAACAGGAAAACCAAAGGCAATAGAAAGGAGGCGTGTTTGACCCTCTGCCGTGTATTTAGACCTCAGTTTGCTAAATACTGATTTAAATAAAGAACAAAGCTACTGTATCTCCAGTGTGACTGCATAGAAACAGAATCAACCGCAGAAGCAGCTGTCAGGCTGCAACTCTAGAGAAACCTTTGTAAAGGTGAAATGAAAACGCAGTTACCCTCTCCACCAGGTTGTGAGGCAGCAGATCCTCCACAAACTGTCGCAGGTGCTCCCGGACCACATGCTGGTGGAAGAAGGTCATCCTGCCGTTCACCAGTCCAATGATGGAGGGAGCCCGATAAGCGCCTAGCTGGTTGGCCAGACGACGCTCAGAACCCACGTCCACGATGCCGATACCCACGCCTGATTCAACATCGACATAAACAATGAGGTAAAAAAATTAAATAAATAAACAAACGTGGTCAATGGATAAACTTGTATAAATTTGTCATATCTGAAAGTGAACTGCTCATCTAGGTGTGACCTGGAAAGCTGTGGAATCCTTTCAGGATTCCTTTATTTTAGATATTTTATTACACATAGGCTATATATCCTCATTAACAAAGCCTAATAAAGGAATATTTTTAAGGTCGATGCAAAAATCAGTCGAGATATGCAGTAATCCACTTATTTATTGGATAGATTTATTTGAAACCAAATCAACTCTACAGGCTTTGGTATGTTTAACATATGCTGCTTTACAGCAACTAAAACTATTTTAAATAAAGTATTAAAGACACATTTAAATTATTCTGTTGGCAGAATGTGTAATCACATGTATTGATTAAACCAATTTAAAACAGTTGTGTCAGCATTCAATAAGTGTTTCTTAAAATTAAATAATATCGAACATCTTTTCAGACCAATCAGTCCATCCAGGATTTTGTGATTGTGTTTTTGTTTTGTTTTGCAATCAAAATCACAGATCCTACGGTGCTAATTTAGAAATATTTGAGAGGAATTTTTATGATATTTGTGCTAATGTAGTTTAATGTGACTTTTTATTAATCGCTGCATCGATCATGGACTATGACTTGACATCAGGTAAGGCTGAGGTAGCAACCACTTAAAACCAATGTTTTTGCCCAATTTTGGGAGAAATTTGCAGTAAAAATTAAAAAAACTGTGGGGATCTGTTGAGTTTGTGTGAATTTTGCAGGTTTGTGAAAAACCGGAGGGATTTATTGATGCATTTCGGAGTGTATAGGGCCAATTAAAAAGCTACGGCGGGCCAGATTTGGCGCCCTGGCCTTGATTTTGACACATGCGGCATGGAGTATTGTTACAATTTTAAAAATACTCAAAGCCGTACCCAAAGGTTCCAGCTCTACCACCGTCTCCTTCCACACTGGCTCGATGTGGATGCAGGCAAAGCACCACTCAGAAGTCACTTTGATCAGGTATGGCCTCTTGTAGCTGTCTGGGAGAATGTCGCTGTTAAACTGAGCATGGTGCAGCATGTACTTGCTGTCTGCAAAGTCTCTGGACCTGGAACCAAGAAGTGTTTTTGTTAGGGTTTGCCAACAAGAAGCTCTGCAAAAATCAAGAATCTATACATGCATGTGCATTATGAGGAGTTTGCAGGGGTGGACTAACTTTGATCTTTACACATTTTCCCTCCCAGCTTATCTTAGAAAAGTAAGAGCCCATTTTTTTGGTTGATATATTTTCAGATACTTTATTGGTTATTTTGGGGTAGATTCTACTCTGTAGCTGCACCCATCTCCTTTGCATTATTGACAACAACGAAAACTACAATACCTGGGGAAATGGAAAAAAGACTCATCGAAGTAGAAGCTGTTGTCAAAGTGGCGGAACCCATGATGTTGTGACTGTCCGAAAGGCTGGTTTTCATCCATCTGCCCATAGCGGTCAAAGTTGGACCTTCGCTCCTCATTTGACAGGATCTATGAGTAAAAACAAAAGTGAAAGGAGACAGTTTTTTATACCCATGGTTTGATATAGTGGAACTGAAAGGAAGATATGTCAACAAGCAGTTGTGTAGCCTGTATAATATTTCTTCCACTCACCTCATATGATTTGGAAATCTTAATAAACATATCTTCAGCATTGGGGTCCTTGTTCTTGTCCGGGTGCCTAAAGAAAAGACATAATAAATAATAGCATATATTTAGCCAACTGCAACATATTTAGTGCTAAATGACCCACAATGACAACATGACAGACCCACAATGCAAACTAATGGCCTCTCACACACACTTGTGTTACTCACCATTCTCTGGCCAGGTTCTTATATGCCCGCTTAATTTCTACCTGACTGGCCCTCCTGCTGACCCCCAGGACTTTATACGGGTCAAGCTCATTAGTCGGCCGCACAACATGTGAAGTAATAATTACTAGAAAGATGGCGAGAGTGACTGGACATGGCCGAGCTTTCCAACCGGTGCTCCGATCCGTCATCATCTTATGCTGCTGCTACAGTCTGACGTTACGGCAGTTAGTTATCATAAAACGCAGAGTAAACCTTACATGTTCGGATCAGTAAAGGTTTTGAACGTCAAGTCGAATTACGTGTAATATACGACTGCCATAGTTTTCCTTACTTACATATGATGGACATTAGCAAACCGTTAGCGTCATGACCATAGACATAATATAAGGATAGACGCCTCATGCTCTGCTCTCGCCTATTGTCGCTGACGAGATTTAGGGCGGCCATCTTGGAGCGGTAGACCACTCCACTCAGCCTTATGTCTTTAGCAGGAAAAATGACGTATCAGCGCATTTAATCGATCATAACACACTTTTTTGTTACTGGAAACTATATTCAGACAATCAAAGCTACATTTATAAATAATTGTATCATTTAAGTAGGTTTTTAATACATAGTTCAGCATATTTAAATATAATTGGTGGCTATCAATAGAATAGGAAGGGAATATTCTGATAGATGTATGATGAGCACATTACAAAGCACACAGCCTTGAATAATTTATTTTGAACGGCTGTGTGTATAATTTATTATAATAATACATAGTTATACAACTATACAATTACAAATAAATAATGATTTTCACATTTCTGGACTGAGATGTCTGATGTTGTTCCTGGGATCTGTTTTAGCCACTGCTTCAGTTTGGGGGTGACTGCCCCGAGACCACTGGCATATATATACATACATACTGGTATTGTAGTGACCATTTGTCCAAAAAACTTAAATTCAAAAAACTCAAAACTCAAAAGTGATCAAAACAAAAGGGGAATCAAACTCAAATAGTCACCTGATGCACATGTATTCTGGTTTACGCAGCAAAACCAGAAATCAAAAGTCATAATATGGTTCTTTGGTTTTATTTGCAGATCAGGCAAAAGGTTACAGGCTTCTGCTCCCACTGCTGTACCTGTTCACTGACTGACAAAATGAAAACCGATGTGACTGATTA